>PITA01018978.1:0-38902 GCA_004023965.1 Spilogale gracilis | reverse complement strand
AGAGAGAGAGAGAGAGAGGAAGGGAGAGAGCATGCACAGGCAAGAAAGAGAAACTCCGTAAAATCCTTATCAGCACTGTCTCCAGAGAAGTGGAAGATGTTTATACAACACAGTAAATCCACATGAAGAGGGCATTTAATGTGAAAAACATTTATGATGTATATTACTCCAAGTATAACATGACTGGAAAATGGTAGAGGCGGATGTTAAAAAAAAAAAAAAAAAAAGAAGTAAACCAACAATGACAATCCCCCATCATCCTAACAGAAAGAGAATCCTGCTACACACAACACAGGCACTCAGATTCCAGTCGAGGACAAGAATCAGAGACAGGTGCAATGACCCTCCTGACATTTCCCAACCCACAATGATGGGACTTCTGCATGGGTCCACTCTAAGCCTTTTGAGGTTGGACTCAATGGCTTGACATAAAAAGTCCCCTGAATACCTCCCTCAGAAAGTTAGACTGAAAATCCTTGGATTTCAACCAGAGCAGCAGAGTCAGACCCTGGAAGGCAGAGATGCATGGCTTGAGTCTCTGTTCTGCTTCCAGCAGGTTCTGACCCACTAGACCCTTACCCTTTATAGACTGATTATCCAACTAAATGTCTTGTTTGGAACTTTGGTTTCTCAAGCAGGCATGCTATCAATAACAGTGACTAAACTTCTATGATACCTGCTATGGTCTGTATGTTTGTGCCCCTAACAAAACTCATATGTTGAAATCATAACCCTCAAAGATCATGACATAAGGAGGTGGGGCTTTGGGGAGGTGCTAAAGTCATAAGTGTGGAACCCTCATGAGAGATTAGTGACTTATAAAAGAAGCTCCAAAGAGCTCCCCCTTCTCTTTCTGCCATGTGAGAAATCTCTGCCACAATGAGAAATCTCATCCCAGAAAAGGGCCCTCATCCAACCATACTGGCACCCCGATCTTAGACACCAGCTTCCAGAACTGTGAGAAATAAGGTTCTGCTATTTACAAGCTACTGGGATTTTGTTATTAGCAGCTCAATGGGACTAAAACAACATCCTATCATTTCCAGAGAATTCTGATATACAAACCAGTGTCTTTATAGTCATCAGGACCACCTGCCAATAGCTATCCATATCCCTCAGGCCTAGAGGTGCTCTCTCTAGGAAGCCAAGGTCAACTCTCAGGAAGACAAACCTGGAGAAAAGTTCCCAGAAGACCCTGAGATGGGGAATGGGCTATCTGGATGGAGAGTTCCAGGGTCCTGGGTCCCTGTGGTAGAGAGGGGATGACACCATTTCCAGGAGAGCCGTCTCCCAGGATAGGGAACCACTCACTCATAGTGGGGAGTAGGTGGGTCCAAGAACTAAAGTAAGTCACCCTGCGTCACAGGGGCAGGCTCAAGGCCTGGTTCCCTGTGCCCATGTCTAAGGACCGTACTGCTTCTTTATGAAGCAGGTTCCAAGGTCATTTTATATGTTGGCTCACTGGAGCATTTAAGGTGAAAATTTAATGGTCAATAAAGAATATGGGCTGTGCAGAATCTCTAGAGAGAAGATAAATTTAACATCCATTTGTTAGCATCAATCTGAAAGAGGGACAGGAAACCACCCTTTCTGTATGTTCTCCCAATTTCTGCTAAAAACTCCATGTGCAGGAGCAGAGGGAGCGTCTGGTGAGGCGATGCAGTCCAGGTGAGTTGGCTGGGAAAGCAGGTGAGCTGGTTGGACACCATGGGAAGAGGCTCAGGATCTGCAGCCAGCATGCCACCTTATCGCTCGCTGATCAGCTCTGCCATTTGGGTTCCTCATTTATAAAACAGGGCTAACAGAATTAAATGAAATTAATTGTGTAAAATGCTCAGAAGAGTGACTCAATAAATGTAAGTTGTTATTGCTAGTTACCAGAATGACAGAAAGAGGAACCAGAAGCCAAAAATAGTGGATTGACAACACCGTCCTAATAAGTGATAGAAGCCACCTGAGGTTTCCTTCTCAGGGAACTCTTGAGAAACGTCAAGGGAATGAAAAATAAAACAACATATTGCTTCCTAAGGGGAACAAGCACTGCTCCATGATATATTGTGTAATGTTGCTAATTTAGGGGAATGAAAAGTATTAAATCTGTCATATAAAGAAAGACAGGTTAACCTGAGCAAGGTGAATGGAGTCATTTTGCTGAAAGTAACCATTTAAGTATGAGTTTAGTGGTCCAATAGAAAGACCTTTACTGCGACGATTGTTGTTAATAACCATAAGCACCTATTGAGTGCTCTCTAAATGCCAACTCTTTGCTAACTGTTGAACATTAGCGCTATGCCTTACACATCTCTGGAAGGTATGAGTGTGCTTAGTTTTGCTCAGAAATATTAAGTTCTCTGCCTAAAGCTATGCAACTGGAAAGTGGCAAGGTAGGATCTGAATCCAGAAATAACTCCAATGCCCATGCTGCTCCTCCTTCCGACCCCATTCCAAAGCCTCCAGGAGAATTAAAAGCCACCAGCCACAATCAATTAATTAATTAATTAATTGAATGGGTTGATGGATAAATAAATAAATAAATAAATACCACCAGTCCTTAGCTGTCTCAGGCTGACAAAGCATGGTTACACTCATCCTGAAAGGCGGTATTATGCTCTGTGATGCCCCCCTCTTTACAGTGGCCTCATGGAACTGCATCCTATAAGACCTCATAGGATTGTTTTATGGTCTCATTTTTCTGTTTCTTGCAATATAAGCTTCTAGGGTCCAAAGACCATGTCTCACACTCTTTTATACCCTTCTCCATAGCTAGTACCAAGCCAAAACATGAAAGGAGCTCAAGAAAGGCCATCTGAATAAATGAATGATGTCCTGAGAGAGAAGTAATGTAAGAACAAAATGGGGAGAATATAATGATGATGGCGAGGGTGAGAAACATAAAGGCAACTTCATTCAATTCCAAGATGGAAAATAATACTGACATTTGCTGTTTGGGGATCCTTTAATGTCCCCAGTGCTTAATCTGTCAGTCACCACACACAGATTTAGTACTTACTGCCAGGTATTCATTCTCAATTCTTTGAAGCATAAAATCAGCAGCATCAGATAACATAGCTGTGGAAATGCTTCTGGTTTCTTTGGGAGAAAAAAATATATGCATTTTCATGATTTCTCACTCTCATTGTAGACTTCCCTCCTCTTTGACAACATAAAAGTAGCAGCCAGGGTCCCATTCATAAATGCACACTAACTTTCCCTCAGAGGATACCAGGGAGGGCAAACAGGATGCTCCCTGGAAAGGGAGCTCCGTATCTAGTGGGCACATCACCAGGCTCTCACCGCTCCTTGTCCCTGCTCTCATATCCACTACCCTTCGAGCCTTGAGATTAGTCTTCTGTAGAACATCAGGAATCAGGAACTGGCCTGTGCTTCGAGGAACACTGAGCAAGGGAGGGAGATAGATGGGGAGGCGTGGTGTAGCCTACCCACCATTAGGAAAGCAAAAAGGAAGACCACAGAACTCCAATTGCACATTGGGCCCTTTCTTCTAAAGCAGTCATTTTCTGCAGTGTTGACATGGCAGAGTATTCGGAAGACATGGAGCTCTTCGCTCATGTAGCAGACCATTGAAATACTGATAGAATATTCTTTAAAAAATTGCATAAGGGCTATAAGCCCAAATCAAATTTAAACTGGCCACACCTTCACTCAGCACACATTTAATGAGTGCTGATACCAAGCACTGTACTAGGGTATTAGGAATATAAAGACAAGGGTGAGAACTTGCATGCCCTAAAGGGCCTCACCATCCAGGAAACAAAAGTTGAGAATAACAGTAGTAGTGGGGAAGATCTGGAACTGCTAACATTTACTGAGTGCCCACTCTATGCCCAGTATTGTCTAAATGCATTTACATATATGCTTCAACCAAGTGGTAGGCATAAAAACTCTACGAGTCAAGATACTATTATTACCTATTTCAAGGCTATTGGTACTCTGACAGAGTACTAAAGAAAGCCAAAGAAAAGCCAAAGAACTCTAGCATACCATCTCTCATATCTTGGTTTTCTTAAAGTTCTATCAAGTAAATTTCCCCACACCTCGTACCAAAATGACTGCTACTGCTTGATTTCAGCATTAAGACACAGGTCTCATAATATGGAACTTTCTTTCTCTTTCTATTTTTCTTTTTTAAGAGAGAGGGGGGGGGCGCACAAGCAGGGAGGGGAGGGGCACAGGGCGAGGGAGAGAGAATCCCAAGCAGGTTCCATGCCTAGGGCTGGGTCCAATGCAAGGCTTGATCTCATAATCCTGAGATCATGACCTGAGCCAAAATCAAGAGTCAGATGCTCAACCGACTGAGCCACCCAGTCGCCCCACAATATAAAATTTTCTGAATAGTGTACATTTGGGAAACGTGATCTTGGATATCCAGGCCAATCACTCTTCCCTCACATACCCTTGATCTCACCTGCAAGGTAATAAAAAGAACTCCTATCATCATAGCCCTACCAGCACACCCAGCTCTACCCTTCTGCCTCTACAAACAAAAACTAAGCTGGCTTAGAGACCAGATTAATGGGGCCATTAATGCCATTTCTTCCACTCAAGAATGTAAGATTAATTCTGGCAGGTAAGAGGATCAAATTCTAATCTATAAGGTAGAATAAGTGAAAATTTATGCTAGACCAAAGAATTTCTAAGAATTCCTATACAGGCAAACACCTCCATCTGAATCAGCATTTAAATACAAATCATTTTTATTTTTATTTTTATTTTATTTTTATTTTATTAAACATAGACTTTCTTGTACTTTTCCTCAACAGTTTCACATGTTAAATCACCTTTCGCCCTCATTTAACTATAATCCTCAGGAGGGCAAGGTCTCTATCGCAGGTGCTAAACCCTCCATGTACATCAGAATCACTTAGGGAGGCTGTAAAACTTAGCAAGCCCAGCCGGGTCTGCAGAGGTGTTAGTTCATTGATACGGGGTCATTTCTGGAGCTCTCCAGAGCTTTGATCTTGTTCTCACAGGTGGCTGCACACTAGAATCATCTGGGGAGACTTATGCACCAGTGATGCATAGGACCCTCTCCAGAGACTATGATTTAATTGATCTGAGTGCCACCTTTATTGATCTGAGTGTGTCTTTCATTGATCTGAATGCGTCCTTCATTGATCTACGTGCCCCCTTCATTGACTTGAGTGCTGACTTCATTGATCTAAGTGTGTCCTTCATCGATCTGAGTGGATCATTCATTTATCTGAGTGCTGCCTCCATTGATGTGAGTGAAGCTTTCATTGATCTGAATTGTAGCCTGGGCCTCAAGATTTTCCTACAATGCTCCAGGTGACTACTTTAAAGCCAAGGCTAAGAGCAACCTTATTATATCTTTGGTATACACCCTAAGACCTAGCCCAGCACTTGTACATTGCTGACAGTCATTAAGTTTTTTTTTCAATATATAATAACAGTTTCATTTAAAATATTCTAAACTCTGATTCTACAACTTCCCACAAATTAATCAGGACCAATAAAGTTTAATTACATGTGAAAAGTTGCTGTACTTGGATCCCTATAAAGAAGCAGACCTGATTATCTCAGGAAGTATTTCCTTCCTTGACAGGCAATTTCTTCACAATTAAGATGAACTGAAGAGCATTCCGATCTCCATATTTAACACCAGTGGCCCAAGGGTCACATCAATATTCACCTAATAAATGAGGACTTTAAAAATGCAGTACACTAAGGCCCACATTTTTAAGACTCTAGGCAGATTTTTCACTGAAAACATTGATTTCAACATCCAAGGCTGATAAAATAGGCAGTTTCTGATTGCAGATACTTCACACTTCACTCTTCCCATTTGATGTTGTGTAATATCACCTCTAATTCCCTTTCCAACAACTCACCATACACATTCATCAGTTCCTCCTACAGAGTTTCATGAAAGCCATGACTGGGAGAGGTTAAGGAAGAAGAACTTAGAAGATAGGCAGGGGTGCTCTTCCCTCTCATTTGATGCTCAGCTTTATAAAAGCAAAGCTTGGGGCTCTGCCCATGTATACATGCACACACTTACACAATATACACATAATCCATCCACGCCACCTTATAGGACTCTCTTAGAAACACAACGGTTTTCCCCTGCTCGCTGGATAAAAAACATTGCCTTTGAGTTAAATTCAAAGTCAACAGTATATGCATGGCTTTGTCTCTCTGTGCATCTTCCTTCTATTGTAGTCAGATAATTCCTGATTTGCCCTCTGCGTCCTTCACAGTTATCTCGGACATCTGACATAGAGTCACTTCACCCAGAAGGAGTGCTGAGTCAGTTAATTACCTTTGCTTTAATGGGGATTCCGTTATTTTACCAAGTCAATGCTCCCAGAGCTTTGGGATAGTTAAATTTACTAATGTATTTGCCAATATATTTTGCACATGCTGAATGCTGTGTACATGGAGGTTATTAGTAATTATAAACAGGAAATTGCCACTCTGCATCCAAGGACAAATTCTTGCCTTTTTGCATATCTTCCAGTTAGAATTCAAGATGATACTACTCAAAGGCACTCTACTTCCTTTCTGCTGAAGCCTCTGATTTCCTCCCCTTTTTACTTTTCCTTTCCCTCTTAGTCTTTTCACTCGGTAGCTCCACTGACATACAGTTTATTCTTTCTGGCCCTCCTTTTTTGAACAGCTATTTTGTCCCTACAATATACGTCCTAGATTCCAGAGCACAGAAACCATTACTTTTTTCTATAGTAAGAGAACTACACATAATTGTCATCAGTGCCAACTAGCCATACAACTACCTATAAATTCAGTTTCCATCTCAGTGATGAATTCTCTTTTGCTCTCAGGTTCTCTGTTTCAACATAAGGATTTAGTAATCTGGGTTTGTTTTTTCTTTGTTTTTTATACATTGCCGCATTTTCAAAGGCTGTTCTAGCTGGGGTAGAGTAAAAGAAGCCTAAAAATCCAAGTACTGCTGATATTTTTATGATACTTCCTATGGCCCTGATAACTTCTGGGTCTCAAAAATATTTGCTTTTATTAATTTTAATAATAGCTACCATTGTCTGAGCACTTATATATCAGCATGGAGCATTTCACCTGTTTTATTTCTCCCCCCAACAACCTTGGTATTACTAACCCTATTCTAAAAGGTGCCATCAATTTTCACCTGGCCTACTAGCATCATCTCCTTTTTTGTCTCTCACATTCATGTTCTCAACACGGCAGCCAAATGATAAAGTGATTTTGTCTTAAAACACTGAACAGATCATATCACTGCTTTCCAGTCCACACTCTTTCCTTCTGCCTGTCTCCCTCCTTGGAAACATTAATGCTTTCCACCTGCCCTTTGAGTAAAGGACAAAATCCTTAATATGACTCTGCACTGGCCCCTACATCCTTTCCAGCTCCACCTCGTAAGTTCCCCCATCTCCCTAGCTGTCAGGAACATGGGCAGCCTGTTCTAGGCATGCTCCATGCTCCTTTCTCAAAGCCTCTGTCTGAAAAGCTACCTCTCTCCGGTCTCATTCCTCCTTTACCCACTTATTCTCAACAATTCCTTCAGTTCAAGGGTCACTTATTCAGGGAGGTCTTACCTGACCTCTCCACATTCAGACAGTCATTTGCAGCACCAAGACCCTCTCCCCTTCAGCACTTAGCACAATTGCAATCTGACAACTTTGATTCATGCCTGCAAGCTCTGGACAGGTGGCCCACAATATGCGGTTCTGGGACCAACAGTAGCGATTTCATCTGGGAACTTGCTAGAACCACACATTCTCGGCCCCCCACCCCGGAGCTACTAAATCAGAAATCTGGAGGTGGAGTGTAAAATCTGTGTTAATGAGCTCTGCGGTTGATGACAATGAAACAATGTGAACTGTAAGAGCAAAGAGGGATTTTTTGGATCCTCATGGTGTTCCATCCTATTTGATGAATGAATGAAAAACCTAAGAATCTGAAAGGTTAAATTACTTGTCCAAAATCAAAGACCCAACAAGTAACAAAATCAAAGAGTATGACTCTTCATCACCAATTTTGCAACTATTTTTTTCTTTTCCAAGAAAAAACTAAGAAATACTGCTCATTCTTGTTTCCACTGAATAATACCTGGACTAGCTCTTTGGATTTCCTTTCCCTGATCTCTTTATCCACATACCCTCATTTATATAGACACATACAGGATGTTAGTTATGAGAACACAGCAGGGCACCTAAAAAATTTTTAAGAACCTTTCTTTGGGGGGCACCTGAGTGACTCAGTAGGTTGGGCGACTGACTTCGGCTCAGGTCATGATCCCGGAGACCCAGGATCGAGCCCCGCATTGGGCTTCCTGCTTGGTGGGAGGCCTGCTTCTCCCTCTCTCACTCCCCCTGCTTGTGTTCCCTCTCTTGCTGTGTTTCTCTCTGTCAGATAAATAAATAAAATCTTTAAAAAAAAAAAAAGAAAGAAAGAAAAAGAAGAACCTTCCTTTAGGATGCTAAAGGCCATAACCAGGATGATATAAATTGAGATTGTAAAAGTCACCTTACAAGACTTTAATTAAATGAACATAACTGACATTTTCTTAGAAAATAACAAGCCACATAAAGATGAATATGATGTCAATAAATAATTGGAAATTGCATGATAACAAAAGTAGATATTCACAATTTTCACTTCACTAAAATATTTATATGTGACACATATAAAGTTCCCCAACTCATTATAGTTAGATGTCAATTATCAATTTTCTTTATACCTTTTCATGCATATGTATGCATACACTACTCTAACAACTATCTGGTAGGTAATCACACTTAGGTAAGTGCTTATTTTTTAGTTAAGTGCAACTATTGATCTTTCATCTCTCATTATAATAATTTTAAACCACAAAAGAGTAATTTTACATTTTTATTTTTACAGTAATAAAAAAATTCATGTAAATGAAATTCCAATGTCACTTTAAATTTTTTTAAGGTTAAAAAGTGAAAATTTCCTCCCTTGCTCTATCAACTCCATTTAATCAGAAATAACACTTTTAACATTTGGGGGCTATCTATCACAATATTTTCTAAACATATAGATCACATATCTCCATTTCCACATACAAATACATGTATCTACAGACAAATATGTATTTATTATACAGACATATTCACAGTTTCTGAATAATAAAAAAGGAACACTAGATTCACTGGGATACATTTTGGCTTTGCATTGCTATTCTATGGACATAGGAACTTTGTGAGGATATTTATTATTAATAATCTTCAAATGTCAAAGATGCCAGAGCAGTCGTCTTCCCAGTAGTTAAAAACATTAGGTAGTCAGAGGGTCCTGTTTAGGCTGGGATCCCAAAGCACTTACTTCAAGTAAAAAAAGAGGAATAGGAGCAGAAAATAAGAAACAAAGTCTCTTGGGAGAAGAGTTGGAAGAGACATTTCATCCCAAGGGCACTTCTAGTCACCACATCCTACTACCTCCTAAATACCAGTGAGAGACTATAATCTCTTCTCCCGTCTGTGCATCAAACTTTAAATGGCTTAGAATTACTAGACCTGGAGCCAATCATTGCTTATGCACACAAACATCCTTTTGTTTTAAGAATCCCGTGTATAGTGTTACATTTCTTATCCTTATTGTTGTAGTTTTTCAGAAAATATCAGTAGCATTTACACCAAAGACTAGTTCAACCTAAAGCCATCAAGTAATAGCAACTTATAAAAGAGCTGGTTTTATGAATATAAACAGAATATGATAACCACCAACCAATCAAGATCTAAAACTCTAGGCAATGTAGCCAATTTCATTGCTGAGCTAGTTCAAACACACAGGGTAATTTATTAGAAGGAAACAGAGGTCTCTCAAAAACGCCTTTATTAGAAGGACACAGGAGTCTTTGTCTACAAGAAACTCCAAGTTGGGTCTTGGAAACTCACTGGAACTGAGGACTGGGATGCTCCAGGGAATCCTGGGAGTCCCTTCTCTATGTTACTAGACTCTGTTTCTTTCCCCTTATTCTTTTATTTCTATAATAAATCTGCTTTCTCATTTCCCCTATTGATACAGCAGAAAATGGCCATATCCCAAAACACACTGGCAATTTGGCAGAACCAATTACAAAGTCCCAGACGCGGGGGCTTGACTAATATAGCTTGGTATAAAGGTCTAATCCTGGTCCAATCAGTCACTGTTGAAAAGTTGCATTACACAAAAATGGCTTCTCCCATAGTCATCATGTGGATGGTTGAAAGGTGGAACTACCAGGAAAGTGAACATGGCACTAAATTTGAGAGATAATCAACTACAAATTTAGTACAAATTTTATTTTGCCCAGCTATAGTTTTTCATTTGAATACACAAATAAACTGTCATTTAATTGAGAGTTTTAAGTTTTCTAGTTGGGATGGCTGTAAATCTCAACTTCCCAACTCCATCAGGAAAAACGGGACACATAAATTAGAAAAAATGAAGATTGCCAGACCAGAAAATGTAAGGCATCTAAGGGTTTTAACTCAAATATGAGCTACTGAGCACATTCCATATTATGTGGGAAAGTTATGAAGCATCTTATTTTAATTAATAGAGCATTAAAACTATTACTGAAATTTTAAAGCATGAAATCCAAAGTACACGGCACAGAATTTCCTTAGAGTCAAATTAGCATATGGCCACAGGACCCAATGCTGAAATAGTCATGATAAATCACAACCACTTAGAATGCATTGGATCTTAGTTTCATGTAAATAATACATTACTGCTTCTAAAGGTTAGGTATCTGGAACAAACATTACTCAGGAAAAAAAATCATACAATATTGTACAAAGCTGATCTTAGAGACTTGGTTATAGGACATCATAACCCTTGGTGATAGCTACATGATCTCTAAATTAAAGTGATTACTTTTTCATCAAAAGTGGCTTTTATAAAACAGAAACTCAGTTCTACTACTCATCAACTCCAAAGGAATTTTTTTTAAGGAAGTGGCAAGTGATCTCTGGCTGAAGAAATTTGTCTCTATTACAAAGCCTACTACATAATTCAGCATCCTGGGCCAATATCAATCCTGCAGAAGCATAGAATCTGTCTTCAACTCCAGATGTTATGACTCAGAGCTTCTACTTGGGTGAAATCAGAAGTGAATGCAGCATCCTTCAAAACCAATCACACCCTTCTGTTTCTTGGAGGTTCCAATAACTGCAAAATGACCCTAATGAATACCTAGGACCACATGAAACTTAAATCCACTGAAGGAAAGAAAGGACTCTGAGCCATGGACACAAAGTTTCCGCTTTGAAACTTCCAGGGCACTGCCACATCCTGGTTTTCCTCCTCCACATCCCCACCTTCATCAGCCCCTCCTCCTGCTAGGACCTGATAGGTCTCTGCTCTTCACACTCAATGCATTCTTGCTCAGCCTCACGCAGAGTTTCAACTTCCCCTATTTACTGATTGGCTCAGATATATCTCCTAAGTTCCAGAACCAAAGCTACCCCTACAGATGAAAATCTCCACCTAGGTCTCACAAGGAACTTCAAATTTGACATATCTAAAATCTAAGACAGTCTCTCCTGATCCTCCCAAATAAATCTGCTCCTTCTCCTGTGCTCCCTTCATCAGTGAATAGCACCACCACCTTTTTCAAAGTCCAAGCCAGAAACCTTGAGTCAGCCATTGATTCCTCTCTTTTCCTCACTATTCACATATAATTAGTCACCAACATATGTCAACTATCACTAAATAGATCTCAAATCTAGACACTTCTCTCTATCCCTACAGTCACTCCCTTAGATCAGATGGCTGGTATTTTCCACCTGCTGCAAAAACACTCTAACACATATCATGCCTCCGGTCTTGCCAACTCCTGATCATTCTCCACACTGCTACCACAGTGATTGTCCAAAGGAGTAAGTCAGTTTGCGTCACCCACCTGAATAAAGCACTACAACTTCCCTCCACTGCTCTTGACATAAGGGAAAACTTGGTAACAGTGGTACAGACCAGGAGCAATCCACTCCCAAGGAACACTTGGCAATGCCTAGAGACATTTTTGTTATCTAGAGAACAAGAATGCTGCTAAACCTTTTATAATGCTTAGGCCAGCCCCCACTCCCACCCCCAAAAAGAATTCTCTGGCCCCAAATATCAGTAGCATTGAAATCGAGAAACCCAAAAAACATGGGGGCATTGCCTAACCTTTTTACCTTCTTCTGATTTCCTACCTCTTACACTGCCCCTTTGACCCAACCTTAATGAGTCAGGCCAAATAAACTCCATCTCAAAAACACTGTGCTTTCCACTCCCTTCCAGGTCTCCCTACACACTATGTGTTTAGGCTGGGAAACTGTTCCCATAGTTTCCATGTTTTCTTCACCTGAGTAATTCTAAGTCACCCTAAGGCTTCAGCTCCAGTATTACCCTGGAACCCTAGGAAAATTTCCCTGCCCCCTCATGAATTAGGAACCCCCCACCACCACCTCAGCTTAACCAGCTTCCTGTCCTTCCCTATTCTACTGCCTGTGGACTTACTAGTGACACAGACTGGTTGATACCCATCTAGACTTTTGTTTGGTTCTCAGCATCTAGCACAAAACCTCACACATGGTTGACACTCACATGTACGTTAAATAAATGTACAATTTTAAATCAACATCAGTGGCAATCATCAAACTGCCAACTCTCTTCATCTAGCACATCTTCATCGACGGCTTTACAATCAGCAACCTTATCTATATTTCTGCACCCTGGAAGAAAGCAAGCTGTGGCAGGTTCAGAAAATTGCAAAGATGCCCTGTGTCATTAGTCAGGGTGCTTAGAGCTGTTGGAAAATTATGCTGGTGAATAAAACCACTGACAGCTGAAGTCTGGGAACCTGGTCACCTGGCTTTTAATAGCGATTAAGTATAGCAAAACAGAGCATGTTTTCAAAAGTAATTACTGCTTCAAGTTATTGGTCAGAGAAAAAACACAAACATGCAGGAAAATTTTAATTCTTGGGAAAAATTAAATGAAATAAATCCCACAGGAAAAATTGGTAGATATCATTTTCCATCTAAGCCTATCGGATAATAGGCATGGGTTTGCTGGTTAACTGGGAAAGTAAAGGACATGGAGTGAATTCCTCTGATTCAGAGTTTCAAGATATGTGCTACCTAGAAGAATAGCATCACTACCACCCAGGAACTTGAAAGAAATACAAATTCATGTGCCCATCTCAGACCCTCTTAATCAGAAACTCCAGGGGTCAGGCCTAGCAACCTTTGTTTTTTGTTTTTTTTAAGAAATTTTATTTATTTATTTGACAGAGAGAGAGATCACAAGTAGGCAGAGAGGCAGGCACAGAGAGGAGGAAGCAGGCTCCCTGCTGAGCAGAGAGCCCGATGCGGGCCTGGATCCCAGGACCCTGAGATCATGACCTGAGCCAAAGGCAAGGGCTTTAACCCACTGAGCCAACCAGGCGCCCTAGCAACCTTTGTTTTAACAAGCCCTGCCGGGGATTCTGCCATGAGCTGAAGTTTGTGAACAGTTTCCTAATTCATCCCATAAATATAGCAAAATTCCATCTTCACAATAGCAACATTTAGCATACTATGTACTAGGCCCGGTTCTAAGCTGTTTAGACATTAATTCAAAAAATAATAATGGAATTATATTCCCATTCTACAGAGGAGGAAACACCGCATCATTCTGTTCCAACAAATTCTGGAAACCCCTGATTTTCCTTGAGGACAAATTACCCCAGAATCCGAGCTTCTGAGTTTTAGGACTCCTTGTTAAAACCTTCCTCTCTCTTACCAGTCTCATTCAGGGTTTGTCCGTCCCACCCCACACTCCTTTCAGAGTTGCTAATCCATGAACTTTATACTCAAACCAGGTGGAGACCTGTTCCTGACCTCTTTCATGGAACTCATCCCTGACATAATTCCTCTAGGCCAACTGTTCTTTTTGTTTTTTTTTTAATATTTTATTTATTTATTTGACAGAGAGAGAGATCACAAGTAGGCAGAGAGGCAGGCAGAGAGAGGAGGAAGCAGGCTCCCTGCTGAGCAGAGAGCCCGATGTGGACTTTGATCCCAGGGCCCTGATATCATGACCTAAGCTGAAGGCAGAGGCTTTAATCCACTAAGCCACCCAGGCACCATAGGCCAAGTGTTCTTAAAATGCAGTCCATAGATCTTGGGGCAGAGAAAGGAGGAATCCATGAGACCTCATTATGACTCAGAGCTTCTACTTGGGTGAAATCAGAAGTGAATGCAGCATCCTTCAGAACCAATCACACCCTTCTGTTTCTTGGAGGTTCCAATAACTGCAAAATGACCCTAATGAATACCTAGGACCACATGAAACTTAAATCCACTGAAGGAAAGAAAGGAGGCTTTCTTTAGCTTAGGGGGCTACAGGGCCAAACCTTTTTTTTTTTTTTTAAATAATACAAAGGTGTATTTGCCTTTTTCACTTTGTTGACATTGGGATCAAAGACACAAAAGCAACAATAGGTAAAAATGCTAGTGCCCTAGGATGAATTAAGGCACTGGCACCAAACCATCTGTAGTCACTGTGTTCCCAAGGCCATGCCACTCACAGCAAAATAAACAGCAGTTCCAATTAGAGTGTTCTTGGAGCTCCTGGAGGTCCCAGGTCATGGCCTTAGCAAGTCTGCTTCTCCCTCTCCATCTGCCCCTCCCCGCGGTCATAGGAGTACCCAGGCACTCTCTCTCACAAATAACTAACTAAAATCTTTTTTTTTTTTTTTTAAGATTTTATTTATTTGACAGCGAGAAACACAGCGAGAGAGAGAACACAAGCAGGGGGAGTGAGAAAGGGAGAAGCAGGCTTTCCGCCGAGTAGGGAGCCCGATGTGGGGCTCGATCCCGGGTCTCCGGGATCATGACCTGAGCCGAAGGCAGTCACTTAACCAACTGAGCCACCCAGGTGCCCCCAAAATCTTTTTTTTTTAAAAGAAAGTGTTCTTAATGGAGCAGTAAGAATTATTAATTTTAGTAAAACCTGAATACACATCCTTTTCATATTCTATGAAATGGAAAAATGCATAAAGCCCCTCCACGTGTAAACACAATGGCTGTCACAAGGAAAAGCACTTGTGCAACTTTCTGGGTTGTGAGTTCAACTAGTTGCTTTTTTCATCATACACAATTCTTACTTGAATGGAAAACTAACAAAGTTTGATTATTTAGATGTCAGCATTTGCTTGAAAATGAATGAAGTAATCCTACCACTTCAAGAAAAACAACTAACAGTACTTGATGCCAGTGATAAAAATCTAGTTTTAAATGAAAATTAGGATTTTATAAGACTTGTGGCTGCCACCATGAGCTTGACAGCTTCCCAGGACTTAAAGACATTTCTGATGAGGTATTTGAGTGGTGATATTAAGGAACGCAATTTTGGGCTATTGTGTAATGAAATGTGTCAACATTTGAAAGATCTGCATTAACTCAGTGAACCGATATTCTCATATGACCAATGCAAGATGTTACAAAATCATACATGGGTAAAAAATCCATTCTAAGTGCAAGCTACACCAGTGGATGTTAACATAACAGAATATGAAAAGTTCATTGATTCGGTTTCAGATTTCATATTGCAACTAACCTTTACAAAACTACCACTTCAAGCTCTGCTATAATAACAAAGCAGAATGTCCACAATTATATGAAAAGGCTATTCCAGTGCGCCTCCCTTTCCAGTATGTACCTACACAAGTCCAAATTTTCTTCATCTGCTACAACCAACACAACATGTTGCAATAGATGGAGTGGAGAGGCAGATATGAAAATCCAGCTGTCCTCTATTAAGGAAGGCACTGGAGAGATTTCCAAAAACAAACAAACAAACAAACATACAAACAAACAAAAAAATTCTATTAACATTCTCACTAATTTTTTTCATTTTGGAAAATATAATTACTTCTCTTAATATATATTATTTGTGTTCACATGTAACAAATTTATTATTATTTTTAAATGGATTAATAAATATTTTTAAATCTTCCCATGTTTAATTTCTAATACTATGAATAGCAATAGATATAAATCACATAAACAAAAACTTTTTAAGATTCCCAATACTTCGTAAGAGTATAACAGGGTTCTAAGACACAGGTTTAAGCAGTATTATCCTAGTCTCTAAAACCCTCTTCCTTTCATATAGTTCCATGGGATCCTACTCAGTATCTCAAAGTACTTCTCCTCCAGGAGTCTTCCCTGGTTTATACCCAACCAACTCTAATCACTTTGTTGTCTCTAGTCCCTCATTGTACATACCTTTACACCTTTAGGCCCAGTTTAAGTACACAAGCAATAAGCAATATCTCCTGCTGGTTAACTAGTGCAATTCTGGGCAGCGCTAGCTCTAAGCCTCAGTTTCCTCATTTGTAAGACAGAAATAAGCATGTGCCTACCTACTTCATTAGGGTTGTTGGGAGGTATATGTGTCCCCCTAAACACATACACTGAAGAATTAAACCTCAACAAGGCTGTATTTGGAGTCAGGAAGTAATTAAAGTGAAAGAAGATCATGAAAGTGGGGCCCTGACCCGATGGGATCAGACTCCTACTAAGAAGTAGGAGTCTGTTGTCTCTTGCCAAGCGAGGACATCTGAGAAGGCAGCTGTCTATAAGCCAGGAAAACAACCCTAACTAGAAACCAAGTCAGCCAGACCTTATCAAGGACTTCTAACCTCAGAATGATGAGAAAATGAATTGCTCTTGTTTAAGCCACCCAACGTATAGTACATTATTATGGTAGCCTAAGCAGACTAAGACAGAGGACTGATAAGATGGGTAAAGCATTTAGCACAGCTCTTGGTATACAGTAAGTACAATAAGTACTCAATTATTATCATTATTTATTCAACAAATAATTTCATAGCTACTACAGTTACACCAAGACGTTTGCCATCATGGAGCTTATAGTCTAGAGATGGGGGGTTAGTTTTAAACAAATGATTATTCAAAAAAATACGTAACTATAGTTGTGTTAACTGTTGTGGAGGAAGTCAAGAATATTAAGAGAAGGGGCGCCTGGTGGTTCAGTTCATGAAACATCTGCCATCAGGTCAGGTCATGATTCCAGGTTCCTGGGATCAAGCCCCATCTCAGACTCCCAGTTCAGCTGGGAGGCGGCTTCTCCCTCTCCCTCTGACCGCCATTCCCCCTGCTCATACTTTCTCCCTTGTCAAATAAACAAATAAAATCTTAAAAAAAAAAAAAAGAATGCTAAGAGAAGATACAAAAGGGACATATAATGTGGACAGAAAGGAAAGAAGACATTAAAGAAGTCGTCCTTGAGAAAGTGGCATTGACGCTTCCACCAAAGGATGAAGAGAAGTCTTCCGAGTCTGGATTCCTGAGGAAAAGCGGCCACATCTTCCTTCTGTGGACCTTGCACAGGGTGGAAGAATCTGCTACCCTCATTACTGGCTATTCTTTTTTTTTCTATCTAATTTAAGCAACATTCAGAAGCAGAAAGTATTCTAGTTTCTATGTGACACTCCTAAACTTAATGTTTATTCTGGCTTTTATATGAAAGTCCTAAGTTTAGTGTTTACTGAGAATTATTAAGAGAACTAGAATTACCTTCTGGGGAAATTGAAAAATGACCTTTACAGGCAAAAAAGCAGATGATAAAAGGATCAATAAACAAAAGTCCCCAGTTTCCCAATTCGCCTGACTAATGTTACAATCAAAAAGAATTTAATTCATAAGGTCAGACTCTTCAGAGAAGTAAAGACCAGAAGGTGAGAACAAGGACACGTGGGAGTCTATGAAAGTAGATTCAGTCTCACTGTTAAGTGATTCTTCCTGATCAAAGAGCAAAAGCAGTGAAAAAGCTTTGAAAAATGATCCACAGAGCTGAGAAGTACATTGCCGTGAATATTCCAGTTAAGGTAGGATATTTTAACCACCTGGCCCTGAAACAAAACAATCCTCTTACCAAAACAAAGGCCCCAGCAACAAGGAGCCATCAGAAGGATGAAAAGCCCGTATGACTTCCCGTTGGCAAGAGAATGGAAGGGGCCTCTGAGGCTGTGTGTCAAGATAATAAAATATTAAAGTGCTCTCTCTTTAACTTGTCCTTTGGCTTTCCCACAGATATTCTATGAAAGCAGGACTCCTCAAAAATTCCTTTCCCAAGTCAAGTAGAGTGCAGGCAGGCTCTTGATAAATCATGAAATGTAAATCGTCTAGCGGAAGGAACTTCTAGCGGGAAGCTAGGGGAGCCTGGTACCTAGTATCAGTTCATGACTATACACAAAATTTATCACATATCTGTGCCCAAGAGTCTCCATCTCTCACACTCCGATGACGGATTTTGAAGAAATGTTGTTCATGTATAAAGATGCTCTGATTTTTTAGAAATAAGAAGGTATTCAGTCAATGCAAGATGGTCAAAAGACACATGAAAAAATGCTCAACATCACTCATCATCGGGGAAATGCAAATCAAAATCACAATAAGAGGGTCTCCTGGGTGGCTCAGTTGGTTAAGCAACTGCCTTCGGCTTAGGTCATGATCCCAGAGTTCCGGGATCGAGCCCTGCATCAGGCTTCCTACTCAGCGGGAAGCCTGCTTCTCCCTCTCTCACTCCCCTTGCTGTGTTCCCTCTCTCGCTGTGTTTCTCTCTGTCAAATAAATAGATAAAATCTTAAAAAAAGAAAAAAAAGAAAAAACACAATAAGCGGGGCGCCTGGCTGGCTCAGTTTGTAAGAGCACGTGACTCCTGATCTCAGAGTTGTGAGTTCAAGCCCCATGTTGGGTGTAGAGGTTACATAAAAAGTAAAATCTGTAAAAAAAAAACAAAACAAAACAAAGCACAATGAGATATCACCTCACAACTGTCAGAATGGCTAAAATCAAATTCATAAGAAACAAGTGCTGGCCAAGATGTGGAGAAAAAGCATCCCTTGTGCACTATTGGTGGGAAGGCAAACTGGTACATTCACTACGGAAAGCAGCACAGAGATTATTCAAAAAATTAAAAATAGAATTACCATATGAATCAGTAATTCTATTACCAGGTATTTACCCAAGAATGTGAAAATACTAATTCAAAAAGATACATGCACTCATGTGTTTACTGCAGCATTATTTATAATAGCCAAATTATGGAAATGGTGCAAGTGTCTATCAATAAATGAATGGATAAAGAAGTCAGGGTCCTTGGGTGGCTCAGTCGTTAAGCATCTGCCTTCAGCTTAGGTCAGGATCCCAGGGTCCTGGGATCAAGCCCTACATCCACCTCTCTGCTCAGCGGGAAGCCTGCTTCTCCTTCTCTCACTCCCTCTGCTTGTGTTCCCTCTCCCGTTGTGTCTCTGTCAAATAAATAAATAAAACTTCTTAAAAAAATAAACAAGAATTGGCATACACACACACAATGGAATATTACCTAGCCATAAAAAAGAATAAAATTGGGGCGTCTGGGTGGCTCAGTTGGTTAAGCAACTGCCTTCAGCTCAGGTCATATTCCCGGAGACCCAGGATTGAGCCCCACATCGGGCTTCCTGCTCGGCGGGATGCCTGCTTCTCCCTCTCTCACTCCCCCCCGCTTGTGTTCCCCTCTCTGGCTGTGTTTCTCTCTGTCAAGTAAATAAATAAAATCTTTTAAAAAAAAAAAAAAGAATAAAATCTTACCACATGAAACGACATGGATGGAATTAGAGTATTATGCTAAGTGAAGAGTCAGTCAGAGAAAGACAACACATTTCACTCATATGCAGAATTTAAAAAACAAAACAAACAAATAAAAAAAACAAAGGGGGAGAAAAGAGACAAACTGAAAAGTAGAGTCTTAACTATAAAGAACAAACTGGTGGTTATCAGTTTGGGTAGGGAATGGGTGAACTGGGTGAAGGGGATTAAGAGGACACTTACTGTAATGAGCACTGAGTAATGTATAGAATTGTTGAATCACTATATTGTACATCTAAAACTAATATAACACTGTATGGTAACTGGACCCAATTAAAAATTTTTAAAAATTTGTCAATGCAGTCCCACATTTTAGGTCAGCATGAGTTTCTTTAATTACATGACGCTTGGCACTGAAATTTAGTATACACATATCTAGAGTAACTCTTCCATTATAGAGATGCAGAAGGTATTTTGAATTGACTAAGAGAGTGGCCAAAACAAGCTATCACTCAGGTCTCCTTATTCTCAACCTCCTGTTTCTCCCCACCCCACCCCCACTGTGTTTCCCCGCACTTCCGTCATCCTGTGACCAATGAACCCTGACCTTTACTCTCACCTCCGTTGTCAATTAGAGCAAACCATCATATCTGACTATCCTCAACTTTCCAACTTTCCTACTTAACCCTTCCCAACATTCAGGTGAATTTATGTGACTTCCATTCTTTCCTCCCTCTCATCTCCAAACAAGGGTCACTTCCACAGTATCTGTACCTCGGTCCTTCCTCCTCCGCAGGAACTTCGGCCACTTCTCTTTTTTCTCTTCAATCTCTTATTCTCCTTCTCTAACATATGTACATGTTCAAGGTTTGTTCAAGTTAAAAAAAAAAAAATGTAGAAGTGCCCAGATGGCTCAGTCAATGGAGCATCAAGTGACTCTTGATCTTGAGGTGGCAAGTTCGAGCCTTGCAAAGATATTACTTTAAATAAATAAAATCTTTAAAAAAAAAAAAATGTGCCATGAACCCATGTTCTATCTCTGGCGAGGCCTTTCTCCACATCCATTCCATGTTGCATGTGGCCAAGCCTTGAAAGGGTAGTCCATACCAGTTGTTCTCAAACTTTAATGTGCAAACAGATCAACCGAGAAGCACAGTAAAGTGCAGATTCTGATTTAATAAGACTGGCAAAGGGCCAGAGACTCTGAATTTCTAACAATTCCCAGGTGATGGTGATGGTGCTGGTCTGTAGGCCAAACTTCAAGAAAGAAGTTTCTTTTTTTTTTTTTTTTTAAAGATTTTATTTATTTATTTGACAGAGAGAGAGATCACAAGTAGGCAGAGAGGCAGGCAGAGAGAGCAGAGGAAACAGGCTCCCTGCCGAGCAGAGAGCCCGACGCGGGCCTCGATCCCAGGACCCTGAGATCATGACCTGAGCCGAAGGCAGAGGCTTAACCCTCTGAGCCACCCAGGCGCCCAAGAAAGAAGTTTCTATACTCTAATTTCACTTCTATTTCTGCTACTAGAATCAGCATCCTCTTTTTAATGAGCTACCGGGGATGAGAAACTGCCTGGTTCCATTTACATATGTCCTTTGAGTCAGAACACCTTTCTCCTGGGGGCCTCAAATAAATATAGCACACCCTTATTTACTCTTTTTATAGATCTATAAGAACAATGGCAAATAGCGTATCAGTCCCACAGTTTGTACTGGATGATTAAGACCTCGCTGTGTTAAAAAAAAAAAAAAAATGCTGAATAGCAAATTAAGTTTTTCAACAAATGATGAAAACATTATTTTACAAATCTGATCAATAAGGATGGCTCAAATTCCTGAAGCCCTTGTGGGTCACAGACAAGAATCTTTTCTGCACGTTCCAGCTGAAATCTGTAAGAAATTGCCTCACTAAATAATTTCATTTGTGTTTGTTTGTGTGGGGCTTTTCATGTTGTTTTGTCTGTTTTGTATGCCTTGTTTTATTTTTCAATATGATATAAGCTAAATCCTTCCAACTGCTGGACATATGTCTCAAAGCTTGCCAAGAAGGAACTAACAATGATTTCAAAACAGGAAGAACTCATTGGGCTGAGAGCTTGGCGTCCTGTTTACTCTTCTACCAATTTTGCATTGTTCTGTGAAATATTCCCTTCTCATCTCTGAGCTTGATTCCCATCATACTCTACCCTCCAATCTATTAAAAAAGATGGCAGATAATACAGTCTTGGAGTCCTACCCCTATCACAGAACACTCCTGAACAAATTACCATCAATTACTAGACTAGCGAAATGTCGTGTCATGTACTACATTAATTTTGTTGTATTAATTAACAACTAGACACAATAAGTTGTCTTGTAATGAGGATTGTTAAGATTCTACCACAAAAATGAGAAGGTTCTCCTAAGGAAAAGAGCGTCCATCAGTTAGATGGACTTTCCTTCATCGACCACAACTAAGCTCTCAGAATTCACATTCTACTGTGATTCAAAGACTAGAAATTCATGTCTCCAGCCATGCTCAGGGTCAGGTTCCCACCATGTTAGTTTCCACATGATAGCCTTCAAGGGTCCCTTCAAGCCTCCAAGGTGATGCTCAGACTCCTTAGTGTGGACCACAAGGCCCTTCATAGTCGGCAGCTGGACCTGGCACCCACCTTTCTCTGCAGTGCAGTCCCTGTGCTTTCCACTTGCATGAGCTGTACCACTCCCACCTGCATGTGGGGCAGTGGGACAAATGTAATTGCAAATTAAGCTACCATTCCCATTTAAGACAAAGTAATGTCAAACTTTAGACTATATGTTGTTGTTGGATTTACTCTTTGCAGGCTTCCGACCTCTGATGAATCATTCTACTCACTATTCATCATTAGGTCCATTATTTTCCGATTAAAAAAAAAATCTAGATTCACTAATCACAATGACCAAAGTAAACCTAAGTCCATTCATATTTTACTCCACTGTCTACTGGCCTACTGGCTTCAGCCTAGTTCAAAGAGGGGACTCAAGATGCCCACAGTAATTGCATACACAAATGGATACAAAAGAGACAGAAAGGCCCTGTGTGCTAATAATGGCTCGTCTCTGGGTCCTAGAAACTGTGGACTCATCACAGAGGTGGTAGTGATAGACAGAAGTAAAGGATACAAATCTACTTTAGTGTAGGAAAATAACTGAAGTGCTTACCCCCATGAAGGTGAGCACACAAAGTATTCCCCTATATAAAGAAGCATACAGCTTGGCAGGGCCAGGATCACTCAAAGAAGTTCCCACTCCCATTCTCCTTTGGAGAAAAGGGGTAGGATTATACTTTCCTGTGTCCATCCAACACTTCAGGAAAGATTGGCTCTGGATCTTCTGCCTACCAAGGAGCTAGTACCTGGTTAGACCTTAGGCAGTCTGAGTGCTTAAAAGACTTAAGCAAATGGTGGATCAATTTCCTACATATAACAATCCCTTAGGGGGCCTCACAATCTGATTCCTACATAAGTGAATTCCTTCTACTCCCAAACACACCATAATAATCACTTTTACCTTTACCTGTAAATATATACATATTATTTCCGAATCGATTGCTATCTAGTCCTAAGTTGACTCATTTCTGAACACAAATCAGATCCCAAATTCCACATGCTCCAAGAGCTCAGTCCCACAGTGTTTTCAAGGGAAAAAAACAAACAAACAAACAAAAAACCCTAAGGTACAGGTACGTCTTTCTATCAAAAGGTCAGAGGATGCAAGGAGGCACAAAGGCTCAAGGCAATGCCTGGGATGGACCCAGTAATGGAAAATGAGCTACTCTAGACCTGTAGGCACCCCCAGGAGTGCGTCTCTGTAAACACAGCACTGCTCACCACTCTTTCCTGAGGGGAAGGAGGGTGTGCCTGTGTGTAAGTGGGTGTAATGTTGGGGGGGGGGGGGGGACACTGAAGAATCAGGAAAAACCTTCTTCAATCAACACCTCAAGTGCCTAAACAGTGGGTCTTCATGTTGACATCCTGCAACATTGTGCAGCTACTCCCCTATCTTCCAGCAGGATCACAAGGACTCCAGGGCATTTTGGAGGAAATACACACTTCACTGCCTTTTGTGGCAAACATGGCTGCCTGAATTCAGTAGTTTACACCATCCAAGGCTGTTTTTAGAGATCAGTATCATAAACTATAGAAGAGTAATGCTTAAATCCAATAATTAATTTATCTGGAGGCTGCAAATTTTTTGAGTGTAGCCAATCAGTTAACTGGAAAGCACATACATAGTGAGTGTGAGATATACCTGTATATCTTAGCTTAATCTTTACTTTACTCCCAGGCCTCACAATGGAATATCAAGTAAGCAATCATACAACCATAGGATGTAAAATAAGCAGATATTTTGGCTAAAGAAGGTATGACTCTGAAGTGTGATACACTCATCTGTTTCATGTTAAAACGAAGGCAGTAATTTGTTTCAGTGCCATTTAGAATACACAGCTATTCTGCAGCGGGGGGAAAAATCCTAAACATAAGAAGATCAGAGGGAAACTAATTTCTTAGGAATTGGTGCTGCAGCTAAAACTTTAACGCTAGTAGGAGGTTAAAATGGCACATTTTGAGTTAAAAAAAAAAAAAAAAAAACCTCGGACTTGAGGAAATGGGAGGAACAGAGGGAAGGAATGGATATGCAGTTTCCTTGGAAACTAAATGTAATATTATTGCAGCAATAAGCCTCAGGAATCATTGTTTAGAGGGCGAAAATACAGCTCATCTGCTTAAAACTGGACAAGGGTAATTTAGAACCTAAATAATTGTGATCTCTGTAAGAATCCTTGGGGAACTCTAAAGACTGCTAGAGAGTGGAGGTGCTATGTACAAGCTCATAAATCTACAGAGGAACACAAGGAAGCCCCCCTGCGAGGTTACAGAGAGCAGACGACCATGGTAATGACTTCCGGGTACAATTTCCAGGGCATTGATATAAATAGGCACCTCTGGGCAATTCACTATCCAGCCCTCCTTGACCCTTATTCATGTTCTTGCGAATATACCACAATCCCAGACAAACAGGTTCGCAAGGGGACCGAGCCTCATTTCTCATCCAGCTCTACTGTTCCCTTGCTCCCTGAGCTTGAACACCCTACTAACCTCAGTGGGCCTCCTTTGCAAAACAGAGAAAATACCACTTTCTTTTCAGGGCTACTATGCAAACTAAATGAAGGAAGAAACACCCCCAGAATATATTGCCTGGCACACAGCGGAGGGAGCATACATGAATGACCTTTCTCTTCCCAACGGTCAATGGGTTTACTTTGAGACCTGTCTGCTTCTTTCCACCACAGACAATCCCAGATGAACAAAGTAGATCTTGTAAGAGAATATACAGCAGGAGGTCTTTACAGAGAATTCGGGGGCAGGGAGAGAGCATCTTGTCATGTCACAGTTGGGGTATGCTGGACTTCTCTATCATTCAGATACTTAAAGAATCAAACCTGCTGATGACATAAGGATGGCATATGGCTAAAGTTCATGTGTGAATGAGGAGCTGAACTGACTCCAGATTGTTGAGTAAAAGAGTATTCCTCCATGAGGACAGGGACAATGCCTGGTCTGTCCACCTTTATGTCCCTAATGTTCATGCAATATCTGGAACATATTATATATATCCCAGAAAGCATTTGTGGAATGAGCATAAATGGCAGCAAGGGGTTCCAGGAGTTTGTGGGCAAGGTCATCTAGGGATCAGGAGCCAGGAACAGAACTTGAATTTAAAGTACAAACGAAAACCATGGACAAGGCAAAAAATGTTTCCTTCCATGACATGTTCATACACGCATTTCACAAATATTTACTAAGTCCCTACCATGGTTGAGTCACTTGTTTTACATGCCTCAGAACAAAAAAGACAAAAGCCCTCCTCTCCTGGAGCTTACATTCCAGAGACCCTCAGCTGTGTTATACTATAGTCGCCCCCATTCTCCACAGGGAGTCCATTCCAAGACTCCCACTGGATGCCTGAAACTTTGGATTATAGCAAACCCTAAATACATATGTTTTTCCTGTATGTATATACCTATAATAAAGCTTAAGTTATAAATTAGGCACAAGAAGAGATTAACAATAACGAATAAGAGAACAATTACAACAACATACTGTGATAAAAGTTACTTGAATGTGGCTTCTCTCTCTCTGAATATAATTTATTGTACTGTACTCACCCTTCTTGTAACAGCTATGAGATGAGGTGAGGGAAATGACGGGGCTCTGTGACATAGTTATAGGCTACTTTTGACCTTTACTGTCTATATCACAAGGAAGGCCAGCTGCTTGGTTGACTATGGGGTCTCCAAAACCATGGCAAGCAAAACCATGGATGGGGGGCAGGGGAAGACTACTCTAAAATGGCTTATGTGTCTGTCTCCCTCACTTAGGTGTGAGTTTCCCCCATGCAAGGTCCATGTCTTGGTCATTTCTGATCCTCAGTGCCAGCCACAGTATCCATGAGATCACAAGAAGAATGCAGTTTTGAACTGAACTCAAAGTCAGGCATCAAGAGAAGCACAAAACATTGGTTTGAATTAGGAAGCAATGCAGTCTTAGATTTGAGTCCCAGCTCTACCATAAGTAGCCTGGTGACCAGTTACTTTACCTCTCTGATCCTATAAAGTGGAGATAATGATAGTATTACAGCTCATAGGGCTATGGAACAGAGAAGGCCACCCGCCACTCACAGATCATGATCATGATCATTGTTACTCCTCATCAGGGACAGGAGGTGGGCCCTGCTCAGCCAGAGAACATGAAGACAACACTGGAGCAAATCCACACCTGCAAAACTCTTCATCAAAATTGGACAGGTTGTGGCTTAAGAACCCTTCCCTGCTGATAACCCTGTCGAAAGGAGACTCCTACCCAGGCCAACAGTTTGTTTTGTGTGACAAAGCATTCTCTAATCAGCCATAAAGACCTCCCGATAGTGAGCCCTGGTTGCCAGCCCAATTCCAAACAGTACCAGCTCCCATTGACGGTCCTCATGAGTTGATTTGTTCCTACTGACCATTCTCAAAGGGTCCACACTCAACTTTGTACTTGAAGTTTCAGTCCTGGGCAAACTTGGAAGAATTACAAGTCCCTGGGCTGGCCATACATTCCCTAACCTAGTTAGGTGACTTGCATAAGCTAACTTTTCTATCATGAAGCAGAGACAACACTCTCAGAGAAATACTCCCATGGAGATATTTTTAGCTCATGTAAGGGATGATCACATAACATAGTTAATGACTAGAAATGAGCTGAAGTAAAAAATATATATATATATGTATAGAAATGGAGATGAATAAAATAAAAATATAAAATATATACATAAAATGTATATAAATAAAAATATTTAAACATATAAAAATACATATATATTTAGAAATGAATGGAGAGGGGGAGGGAAAGTGGCAAAGAGAAACAAGAGAAATACACACCTGTAAGGTGTAACTTTATATGGATGCATACATCTGACCATATGTTGATGTACATGTATGCATATTACAATGAACTGAGGTTTCAATAACATGCATCTGAAACATACATAGAACGCATATATATGATTACATATATGTGCACAGACAGTTTACTTGTTTCTACCTCCCCTCAAAAAAAGCATTTCTGAAATTTAGTATAGAAATTAACAACAGAAAAGACAGTAAAGCTGAAAGTCTTGTGATGCTGACCATCTTTTAAGTAAATAATAATTTAATAATATATCAAGGAACAAACTGGAAAAGTAAGTTCAAAATAAATTGTACAAAATGTTCCCCCAGACAAGTCTAAAATAGTAGCGCTAAACCAGTGTACAGAAAAGTTCCCTAAATTTTCATTATATTACCACAAGATTGACAGTAACAACTACTGCACTGTCATTCCTTTCTATTCTTCTCCATAACCCTATATCGAGCAGAACCCCGGATAGATGGCAGGAGAGCTACATTACACAAGGAAGCATCTGCAGACTCCGAAACAGTCCACATGGCCAGCCTTAGACACCAATGCCATAAATACTGACTCCCCATAAATACTGATTCCATTTCTCAAATGACAATTTTGCTCATAGGAAAATAAGTGGCACGTCAAAATTCAGATGACTGATGGGGCGCCTGGGTGGCTCAGTTGGTTAAGTGACTGCCTTCGGCTCAGGTCATGATCCTGGAGACCTGGGATCGAGTCCCACATCGGGCTCCCTGCTCGGCGGGAGGCCTGCTTCTCCCTCTCTCACTCCCCCTGCTTGTGTTCCCTCTCTCGCTGTGTTCTCTCTATCAAATAAATAAATAAAATCTTTTAAAAAAAATTCAAATGACTGAAGTTGTTTTAGGTAATTCATAGGTTGTAAAAACTAATGAGAAGTAAAAAAAAAATTATGAAAGTATTATCACTCTCCCATTAAAATGAAAATCTATGTTATAACTTCATGCTCCTCAAATATCATCCTAGACTGAAGCATCAAGCAATATATCAAGTGTTCTGTTCCTAAAAAATGACTTTGTTTATGTGGAGTGATGACCTTATTTCTTAATTTTCAGAAACGGTAGCCCAGTTATCCTTTTAAACCAGAGTCATCTCCCATTCTACATGACTGGCAAAGCTTATGTTTAACCAGCAATTCATTTGAATAACTAAAATGAAAATAATTGCCAAAAAGGGCAGAGAACGTTTAATACATATGTATAGACACAAGTGCACACACGCACACACACACAAACACTTCAAGTACAACAGGGTAAAACTAAAAGCAGATAATCATGTCCCTAAAAAGGAAAGAAACCCTTATGAAGTCATCATTATGAACAGATTTATGAATAGCACTAAAGGCCTTAGCACATGTATGAGAAATGATCGTGCAACAAGAATCAATCAGCCAGATCCCAGTTTGATGCTGCAGAAAAGATTATGTCTAGACTTGTTCTTGAAAATGGCAGTTGTTACTCTTTTATTCACTCTTAAAAGCAGCTGCTCAGTGCACAGAGGGCAGTCTGCATTGGGGTGTTGATTGGACAAAAGATTGCCAATAATCAGATGGCATGATTTATCTTTGGAAAATCGTGGAGCAATTCTAAGGAACACCAATAATTTGAGTGCTAAGCATTGCTCACCCCGTGAAAATGCTTATTCCATTTCAATCTTCAAACCCAGTGTTCAAAGAAAATAAATACAGTGAGCTTGATACTGGACTCTGAAATTTCTATCAGTAGGATTTGCTGATAACACAGGGTAATACTTGACCACAACGTAAGAGAGATTCAGCAACTCTTGCAGGTATGAGAAACAAGCTGATTTGAATTTCTAAGTGTTCGTGTCCTGTCATAGCATTAAAATAATCATGCAAATCTGCCTCCAGCTGGTCTCTGATTTGTATTCATTTTTTTTTCTGTTTGAAATGATTTATACATACTTGTACTAAATTCTCCATTCTAATCTTAACGTTCAGTCTTGGAAGAACAGGCATTTAGAATATATGAACTAAATCTACAATATTAATAGCTAGCAATTATTAACATTGTAACTATGTAGATGACACCAAATCTGGTTAAAAATAAGCAAACTTCACACAATTGAGCACTAACCCTATTGTTTTTTGGTTAATGTTTAAAAAAAAACGCTGTCTCCCATGGACCTTACCTTCTTAACACATGGATGATAAAGTCACATCAAATATTGCATGTTGATTAAGTATAAGAAGGCAAGGAATGAATCTTTGCAAACCCAATGTAACTGAAAAAACAAACACTCTCCCTTCTATAGTTGTATTTAAGTGGGAAAATCTACACTGTAGAAGTCCTTACTTAGGAATAGGTCATTCAAGCAAAACTCCGGGAGCTCTTTTAGGAGAATAGAAATAACCAAAACTTCCCTTCTAGAAAGGTCATGGATGAGTACAGGATGAGAGACAGTCATTGGATTCTCCTAACACTGAAATCCAACCCATGCCTGAATAAATTGTCTTAAATCAAAGCTCAATCAATACTAACAACAGGGACGTCCTGATGGCTCAGTAGATTAAGCATCTGCCTTCGGCTCAGGGCATGATGTCAGCATCCTGGGATGAGACCTACGTTGGGCTCTCTGCTCAACTTCTCCTTTTCTCACTACCTCCCCGCCCCTGCTCATGCTATGTCACTGTCTTTCTCTCAAATAAATAAAATCTTTAAACAACATATTAACAACAACAATAATAATAGCTATTATATCCTTAGTGCTCACTGGATCTAACAGTTTCCTTGAGAAACTTAAGTGTTCATCTATTCTGCAAAAGAATCCATTAAAATAGAAGTGGTCTGCATTTTTTAAAATGATAAAACCTGGACCCTGAGAAGTAACAAGCTGAATGTCACCAACAAATAAATAATAAAGCTAAGCTGAAAATCCAGGTCTACTAATAATACATGAGTGCTATGGATACATTCATTCAATAAACACTTTCTGAATACCCACTATGTGCTGGGTACTGTTCTGGCCACCAGGTATCTTCACTGGACATCACAGAGGCCCTGCCCCCACAGAGCTTACATGAGAGTATTTACTACCCCTTGAAAAAAACAATAAACAAGATAAACAGAATGCCAGGTGATAGAATGTGCTATGAAGAAAAATAAAGCTGGATAAGAGTAAAACATTCTAAGGGTGCCTAGGTGGCTCAGTTGGTTAAGGTCATGATCCTGGAGTCCCAGGATCAAGCCCCGCATTGGGCTCCCTGCCCGGGGTTGAAGCCTGCTTCTCCTCTCTCACTCCCCCTGCTTGTGTTCCTTCTCTGGCTGTGTTTCTCTCTGTCAGATAAACAAATAAATAAATAAATAAAAATCTTAAAAAAAAAAAAAAAAGTAAAACATTCTAAAATTAATGGAGGGGCTCCATTTTTATATACATTGGTCCAGAATAGACTCTCTGATAAGAAAATTATTTTAAAAATAAGGTTCTCTCAAAAATTGGTCAGACTTGAAGAAAAGTGAGGGAACCATACGCATACCTCATAAAAATACACTTGGCAGGGGTGGCCCTGGCTCAGCAGGTCAAGGGCTGACTCTTGATTTTGGCTGGGGTCACGATCTCAGGGCCGTGGTGATCAAGCTGAGCGGGGAATCGCCTTCCCTGCCTTTCCCTCTGCCCCACCCCCAGCACACGCATGCCCACGCACAACGCACCCACGCATGCCCACGCACAACGTGCCTACGCACCAGTATCTCTCTAAAATAAATAAATAAATAGCTCTTTTTAAAAAAATGCTTTGGCATGGGAAACAAGGACAGTTAGCTACCCAGGGGCAGGGGCATATTTGACTAAATGACAGCAGGGAAGAAATTATGGCCCGGGTGGAGTAATCAAGAGTCAAATAAGTGTGAGATGAGGTAAGGTGAGAGAGATAAAAGCGGAAACCACATCATGGAGGGCTTTGCAGTATTTGTCTTGAAATGTTTGGCTCTGACTCTGAAAGAGAAATCTCCTGAGCAAAGAAGGAAGGGACTTGAGTTACATTTTAAAGGATTGCTATGATTGCTGTGTTAGAAGACTCAAGATACAAGGGCAGGGGCGCCTGGGTGGCTGGGAGGGTTAAGCCTCTGCCTTCAGCTCAGTCATGATCTCATGGTCCCGAGATCCACCCCACGTGGGGCTCTCTGCTCAGGGGGGAGCCTGCTTCCCCCTCTTTCTCTGCCTGCCTCTCTTCCTATCTGTGATCTCTCTGTCAAATAAATAAATAAAATTAAAAAAAAAAAAAAAAAACTCAAGGAACAAGGGCAAAAGCCAGGAGACCAGTTAGGAGATCGGGGAAATAATCCAGGCACCAGGTGATGGTGGCTCGGACCAGATGTGAACATACGGATGGTGAGAATAGATGCCTTTTGAGTACATTTGGAAAGCTTCACTACTTCACTATTTAAATGTGGACTGTGGAAGACAGAAAGGAGTTAAGAATGACTCCAAGAATTTTGATCCTAGCAAACAGGAGGACAAGGGGATATTTACTGAGAAGAAGCCTATAGAAAATCTATCGACTTGAAAGGCCATGCTCTCTTGAAATCGTCATTAACAAAATTAGTTTGGAATTCCATTCAGATCCACCCTGAGTGTCCAGTCCGTCCAAAGGCTAGGACACCCCCACATGAAGAGTGGAGGTTCTAGTACCATGGGGAAGCAGATAGGTGTCATGCTGAAGGCAAACTTGTGAAGCCACCGAGCCAAGACAGAAAAGGGACAGCAGATCCAGGAGAGATAGCTGAGGGGCAAAATCAGAGCTCAAAAGCGGCAAACGAGGAAGAAACAGCCTAGAGAGGCTGAAGGTGGCAGTGACCGACAGGGAAGAGTGCTGTGACAGCTGCACAAACCAGTGCATGAGGGTTTGCGTTGCTCAGTGTGGTCTTCCCTGGCATGGCCCTGGGAACCTAAAACAAGGCTGCCTCCAATTCAGTCAGTGTAGTTCTGCTTTGAATGAATTTGCATGCTTCTCTCCCTCAGATATTTGAACAACAGATTCCAAAACATTCTCCCTTTTTCTTGTCAATCTCCCTCTGTCCTTCGCTGTCTCTCATCTTAACTAAAACTACTGACCTTGACCACTAGTTTTCAAACCAAGCTGTCTTCCAGGAAATCTTTTAGAAATACGGATTCTTGGGGCGCCTGGGTGGCTCAGTTGGTTAAGCGACTGCCTTCAGCTCGGGTCATGATCCCAAAGTCCCGGGATGGAGCCCCATATCGGGTTCCTGCTCAGCAGGAAGGCTGCTTCTCTCTCTCTCACTCCCCCTGCTTGGGTTCCCTCTCTAGCTGTGTTTCTCTCTGCCAAATAAATTAATAAAAATCTTTAAAAAAAAAAAAGAAAGAAAGAAAGAAAGAAAGAAAGAAAGAAAGAAAGAGAGAAATACAGATTCTTAGGCCCACGTCAGATACTGCTAAATTGGAGCCTACAATGAAGAAAGGCATACAATGAGCTTTGGAACCAGCCCTGCCCTCAATGCCCCACGGTTTCTCAATGAACATCAAAGACAGTTATATGGTCTTGTGTCCTTTCTCTCCATACCATTAAGGCCTGTGAGTTTGTCCTACATCCAATGAGTTTTTTTCCATTTCTTTTCAAGGAATCAAAGGCAGAATACTTGCCCAAGAAATTATTCATGCCATTGGGTCTAGTGAAGCCCTGTTATATCCATCTCCAAAGTCCAATATGAGACTTTTCTTTCTAAAATGACCTTCCCTAGTAAGAAGGCCAGATATTTTTCTGCTTCTTTACATGCTGTAATCTCCTGTGTGGTTGCTCTGGATACTTTAATTACTGTTTAATCTTCCCAGATTTGTACCTTGAGGCAAAGCCTAGGAAGGGCACAGAGTTCAAAATCATGGCCTCCTAACATGCCACAGGTTTAATGTTCAATAATAACAACAATTCAAACCAAAGACCAAAATCCCACTCCGACTGCCAGGAGTCCAGGGTCAGTGTGTGCAAGCCTTGCCAACCGAATCTGTCATTTTCATTTTATTCTCCTACTGTTACACGGGTAGATGGCTACTCCTGTTCCTTCCTTCCTTCCCAGGGAGGGGCCCTATTCCGTGAGCACACTGGTCCATCACTCAAGAGTGATGAAATCCGTGGAGCAACTCTGGGATAGAGTGAAGGCCTGTTAGGAGACGCCAACAGAGACTCTATACTAACTATCATTCCCTCTGCACGCAGTGATCTCAAAGAAAAAAGGAAGAAGACTTTCAGCTGCTATGGTATCTTAGGGAATCATCTGACAGCTTATTTATTAAATGCATTTCAATATTAATTCTCCTCTGCACCATAGCTGACCTTCAAAAAAAATTTAGAGTCTCAAGAACAAAAAGCAGGATGGCCAATGAAAGGCTGTAAGGGGAAGAAAGCTGCACATAAACTCATTTTCTCCTGCACACTTACAGACAAAAATCGGTTACTGTTAAATACGACCTCAGGTAGCTGGTATTTTAATATAGAACCTAAGACACCGATAAATTAGAACCCAATTAATTAGGATCCCAATTATTTTTCTCCCTGCACATTTAGGGGCAGAATGCAAATCACAGGAAGGCACAGCAATATAAAGAAATCAGCTCCTTCTCAAACATGTCCTGAGTCCAAAACATATTCTGCCTTCTCTAGCCCTGTAAATGAGAACTGCATGCAGAATAATGACTCTCAGTCACGATACACCCAATTATATTTAATCTCCTATATTTACAAAGTCAAAATGTGGATCAAGAGGCTCTCTAAAAGAGGCTCCCATTTAATTCTGATTTTCATTGTGATAATATACACCTAACATAAAACTTGCCATCTCATTTTACGTGTACAGTTCAGTATTAAATATATTCACATTATGCAAACATCACCACCACCAACCTCCAGAATTCTTTTCATCTTGCAAACCTGAAAATCTGTACCTATTAAAAAACTCCCATATCCCCTATATTCATTCTTTAAACATCATCTGAGATTTCATTCTAACATAGGGTGAAAGAAACTATCTTTCTTTCTGATTTAAATCACATTTAAGCACAGTTTATACATTATGCTCACGAAAGAACTACCATTTTGTTCCAGAAAGTCATGTTTAGTCATCAAGTACCCATATGCCAATGTTGATGGGTGTCATGGGCTGAATGTTTCTGTCCTCCAGAACTTCATGTGTGGATATCTCATCTAATCCCTAATGTGATGGCAGAGCCCTTGGATTGGACTAACGGCCTCATAAGAAGAGGCCAAAGAGCTAACTCACCCACTTCATGTGAAGAGACAACATGAAGTCAGCAAGCCATAAACTGGAAGAGGATTCTCACCAGAAGCTGAGCACACTGGTGTTCTGATCTCGAACTTCCCTCCTCCAGAAGTGAGAAATAAATTCCTGTTGTTTATAAGCCATCCAGTCTCTGGTACATTTTTCTAACAGCCCCAATGGTCTAGGACTCTAGGTAACCAATCAATACTATTAGCCTAGCCTGAACTGAAAGTCAAAGACCTCTTCCTTTACTCTCTCTGAATCTATTTACACCATTCATTAGGATTAGAGCTCTTTTCACAAGAATCCGGGAGAAGACTACCCATAAAATCACTTTTTAATTTCTTTAAAGCACTAGGAAAAATGACCACCTAGGACCCCATTGGGAAAAAAAAAAAAAAAAAAAAAAAAACAGCGCTTGGAAATGAGCATCTGGGAAGTCCAAGCAAAAGCCTTCCTAGTGCTACACTGAGCAGGTGCAATACAGAGACGGGCTTGGCGGTGGGCTCTCGTCATCATTCAGCGTTCCCAAAGGCTCTGTGCCTTGTAGCCCCAGCGTAAGATAAAGCTCTATGTCAGTCCTTCTTGTTTCTGAGTCATTAGTTCCAGGGTGGGAAGACATTAGAAAACCTTTCAAGCCACAAACCACATATCTTAGGGAGATGGCTAATTAGAATTCACCCTAAACTGTGACAGAATTAACAGACATTAAATAATCATTATTTATAATTGGGGAATCAAGTTACCCAAGAGAAAAAAGGCAAAGCTCAGACTGCCTTGTTTAATGTTTAGATTGGAAAACTAAAAGGATAAGTAGTTCTTCAAATGACCAGTAACTTATGTTCCCATAGTTAGTAACTTAGAAAAAAAAAAAAAAATATATATATATATATATGTATTTTTTTTTTCCTGGAGAAGCAATATTATAATTTTGATTAGGGGTCTTTGTTCTTAAAAAGAGCAGCACACAAAAATGATTTCATCTACCTGTAGCCAAAGAATTAGGACTGTGTGTCCTGAGTTCTGGAATAGTGGCCAAGGGGTAACAGCATTTACAGGGGGAAAGGAGATTTTCTTCCTTCTTTTCATGGCAAAGTACAGACCTGGAAGAATATTTTTCAAGATTTATTTATTTACTTGAGAGAGAGAGAGGAAGGGCCGGAGGGAGAGGGAGAGAGAATCTTAAACAGACTCCACGCTGAACACAGAGCACGTGGGGCTCAGTCTCACAATCCTAAGATCACAACCTGAGCAAAAACCAAGAGTCAGTGGCTTAACCAACTGCAGCCCCCAGGTGCACCCCTGGAGGAATATTTTTAAAGGAAAAAAATCCTTAATATCTTTGTTTCTCTTTTTCTGTACTTCCTTCTCACCTTCTGGCACTTCTCTTATTATAAGGACCATGATATTCTCAAACTACCTTAATTTCACTTCTCCCCATCTGGGTCCCCATCTTGGCGACGCCAACCCTAATGTCCTATTCTTCAGGGCAGCTAACTGCAAGGGATTCAAAGCAAATGGATCACACCAATATATGGATGAAATACGTTTTCATCTTTTCTATTTTACTCTAAAGTGATAACTTTGCAATATGTGCCTCAGAAAAAGTCAAAGAAACTACAAAGAAAACATACTCTCATCTAATGAGCTAAAAATGTTTTTTAAAAAAAATGAAGCTGTCCAGTATGAGAGGGTATAAGAGAAGAATAACTCTCCCAAAACTCCAAGACAGTGTAAATAGAGTCCAACCACTTTGGAGGGTACCTGGGCTATATAAGTATGAGGTCGTAAACAAAAAAAAGTATAACATTGACTAAGCAAAAACATTGCCAAGAACTATAAAAAAGAAGTAATTAAAGATGTGCAAGAAAATGAATGTGCATAAAGATGTTTAAGATGTCCCTTTTTAATATAGCAAAAAATCTGTAATTTACTGATTAATGTGAATGTCTGACCAGAGCAGATTCTTAAGTATATAATGGGACTTCCATACAATGTAATACTTGGATACCATCAAGTAGCACCTCGTAGAAACATATTTCTTGATATGGGCAAAAGCTTCAGGCTAAGTGAAAGGAAGGGATAGACTAGAAAACACATATATTTATTATACTACACATACAATTTTATATTTTTATAACTTATATTTCTATTTAGATAATTTATATATAATTTTATTATAGATGTATACATATACAAAATAAGTAAAATATTAGCACAAAATGCAAATTAGCAAAAATCTGCACAAAAATGCAAACAGCGGTTAACTTTTTTCCCTTTGTGCTTGTCTATGATTTTTAGGATTTCTTTTTTTTTTTTTTTTTTTTTTTTTTGGACAGAGAGAGACACAGCAAGAGAGGGAACACAAGCAGGGGAAGTGAGAGAGGGAGAAGCAGGCTTCCTGTCGAGCAGGGAGCCCCATGTGGGGCTCGATCTTGGAATCCTGGGGTCATAACCTAAGCCGAAGGCAGACACTTAACGACTGAGCCACCCAGGTGCCCCTGTGATTTTTAGAAATTCTGTATTAACCATAAAATTAAGTAGAACATTCTATAATTACTTAGGAAAGGTTGTGTATTTTATTTTATTTCACTTTATTTTAAAATTTATTTACTTATTTGAAAGAGAGAGAGAGAAGTGAGTTGGGGAAGGGCCAGAGGTAGAGAATCTCAAGAAGACTCCCTATTGAGCACAGCATTCAATTCCAGAACCCTGAGGTTATGAGCTGAGTCAAAACCAAGAATTACATACTTAGCTGACTGAGCCACCCACGTGTCGCAAGGAAAGGTTATTTTTTTAATTTAATGCAAGACACTGAAAGCAACATCAATAGCTCTAGTAGAGCAATGTCAAGAGGGGGTGAGAGGCAGAAATCATTGGGTTTAAGTATGGAGAATCTGTAAGCGGGAGATCATAAACTGTCTCTATGTGATATTAATATTTGGGATAACACTCGCCCCAAAACGGACACATACACTCACCTCGGTGAACACCTGTTGGGTGAAGAACAAATAAAATAAATATTTAATCCTTAAAAATACATTCCTTCCAGGGTGCCTGGGTGGCTCAGTGGTTAAGCCACTGCCTGCAGCTCAGGTCATGATCCTGGAGTCCCCGGATCGAGTCCCACATCAGGCTCCCAGCTCCACAGGGAGTCTGCTTCTCCCTCTGACCTTCTCTCCTCTCATGCTCTCTCTCACTCACTGTCTCTCTCTCTCTCTCAATTAAATTAATAAAAAAAATCTTTAAAAAAATACATTCCTTCCAATAAACAATTCCACCTTTATACTTTCCCCAAAATGTTTGTTCCCTCTACTGTAAGAAATACTGTACATCCTGGTGCTTTAGAACACTTGAAATCATGTAAATTATTCCTGAGGAATGTTTAAAAATTCATATTATTTACTCCTAAGAGACCATGATAACATCTTTCCAGATTGCGCCGGCCTATTCTGTAAATCTAGCATTTTAATTTCTAAGATGCAACAGCAATGCTTTGTGCGGGGATCAATAAAAGGAAATCAACTACTATGGTTTGTCTGCCTTTTACTAGACCACCCGCAACACTTATTCACAGTTCTGAGTGTATCAAAGCTCCATTTGTAAACTAAACTAGCTTGTCTGATACACAAACAAAGCTAAAGCATGTACAGTGCAAAAATCACAGTCGTGGATTTTCTTAGCACCACGGATGGATCTCTCTTCTGAGGTCACATCCCTAACCAGTGAAGAGATAAACAGGCCAGCAATGAACCAGGCTCTGCAGAATCCAGGGCTTATGCAGACCTTGGAAATAATGTTCTTATAAACATTTTGTAGCCTCCCTCCAGCAGCACAGTTTATTAGTACAATCTGCATTAAAAAGAAAAAAAAAAAGCTCTGGAGATAGATGCCCACATTTTTCAATCAAATATATTCCTTTCATTCTGATTCAGTCTTGGCATTAATTAATAGCATCCTTTCTCCTTCCTTATTTGTTTATTACTAAACTTGCCATTCTCTTATGGGATGTGAGTAACTATACAATTTGAATATGGTATGTAAAAATTCCTGACATATTAATTCTTTAATTAAATCCATCCAATTTGTGAATTGCATAACTAGCCAAGTTAAACGATGGCTGAACTAAGAAAATCTAACTGGAACCAAAGCTTAGAAATCCTAGATAAACATAAAGACACTTTCAAATGTCTACTTAAGGGGTATACATAATGAAAACATGGAACATTTTCAAACTTCTGGATCGTATCAATGTCTGTAAAGCTATCATGCTTTTTTTAACAGTTACCATCTTTCAAAAACCTACTCTATGCAGGGATATCTGGGTGGCTCAGTCGGTTAAGTGGCTGCCTTTGGCTCAGGTCATGATCCCAGCGTCGGGGGATTGAGTCCTACAACGAGCTCCCTGCTCAGGAGGGAGCCTGCTTCTTCCTTTCCCTCTGCCGGCTGCTCCCCCCTTTTTGTGCTCTCTCCCCCCGTCAAGTAAATAAGTAAAATCTTAAAAATAAATAAAAATAAAAACTTACTCTATGAAAGGGGTTGCCCCACTCTGGAATTTTCCTTT
>PITA01018977.1:0-38905 GCA_004023965.1 Spilogale gracilis | reverse complement strand
TGGAGAAGTCTAAGTGACACAGGCACATGGAGTGCACACCGTCCATGCTGGGCACAATGAATGGCAGCCATCTTGGAGATTATCTACCTTGGAGATCAACACCCAGGAAGGAGGCACCTCGATGAACCCCACTTTACAGAGGAGGCAGTGGGGCCTGGGAAGGTTATATGCCAAGATCCTAGAGCTCATTGGGGAAAATCTGGGGTTCAAAGCTAGATTGAATTCCTTAGTCAGACTCTCCAGGCCCATGAGCCAGGGTAGCACCATGCCCCACGCCTCACTTGTCTTTGTCCCTAGAAGAGTGTCTCTGAGCCAGATGACAGCTTCCCCTGCAGATGGGCGCTGACGGGCGGCTGACGGGAGGGCAGCCTCTCTGATGGGGGAAGCCTGGTGTGCTGAGCGTCCCACGGTGCTTGCTAACCCATCATCTTGTGTCTTCCCTGCTTGTTCTTCAGGTCACAAATGCACCAAAGAAACAATTTTCCTCTTAGAACTGCCTTGCCCCCACTGCTCTTATTTCTGCCTGACGAGGAGCACGAAGTGACAGGGCTGCATGACTGAAAGTGACTAGTCACCACGCCGCCTTGTGTAGCTGGGGCCCGTTCTCAGATGCTGGGACGCAGGGAATGCCCTTGGTTGCAGGTCTTGTATTATCGGAGATGGGACAATGCTCTTACGGGGCCACCGCAGCCCCATGCTGACCCAGGCTGGTAGACAAAGATGTCTCTGGGTCTGGGGCATCCCAACCCCCTCCCTCTCCCCATCCTGAAAACACTGAGTCTCATATCAGTGATTTTCCCCAAATGGTTTACTCCAGCATCGCATCGTTAGTATTTGCACACTCATGAAATAGTGGGAAACCACTTGGGGGGGGTAGCTTTCCGAACCCTCATTTAATCCTATTTTTCACTGGGACGTGGCCACGGTTCCCATTTATGTGCCAGCGTGCTAGGTGATGTTTAGCTCAGGGTACACATGTTCCCCACGATGCATCAGAAGACTGCAAGGAGTCTGGCTCGAGCCTGGACTGCAGAGACACCTGCCCTCCCCACCCCCGCCCAGTGTGCCTCCGCCCTGGGGTGTGGCCAGTGGGGGCTTGCGCTCCCTACACAGAGTAAGCAGAACGTTTCTGGAATGTTCCACCATCTCCACCCCACTTGCTTTGTAAATGAAGATGGCAGGGCGAGGCAGGGGCTTTGGGCAATACCTGAAGACCAGGCAGATCACGTCTCTCTGGCTTCCCTCCTGGGAACGGCCGCGGCAGCTCCTATCCTGGGACCTGGGCATTTAGGGGTGTGTGTGGTTGTGTGTGATTGTGTGCGCGCCCTCACGTGCGCGCGATGCTTTAGGAATCGCTGATCACAGATAGCTATTAAAATAGAAAGGCCATTTGTGGAGTGCCTATTTTATGTTTCTTGGCACACTAGACGCTTTCTCCGTGTTATTAGACAAGATTATATCCACTTGACGGGAGAGGAAGTGGAGTGTGGACCTGACACTCCAATCCAGATCTCAGCAGCTTCAAGTTGGACCCCTGCTCTTCCCACGCTCCAAAATCCACCCACCCCGGGGTTGCTTTCGGGAGGTGATACAGATGTTCTAAACCCAACTGGGACCCAGTGGGGGCTCAGCCTCCCTCCCGGCTCCTCCCAGGGCTTGGCCCCTACTCACAGCGTCACGAAGGAGACCTTTCCTCAGCAGCAGTGCCAGGCCTAGGGAAGCACCTGCTCACAGTGTGTGATACGCGGGGTGTGAGCCGCCGGTCTCGCCTGCTTGCGCCCGAGGCCCCGGGTGCGGCCTGGTGCCATCACCTCCTATGTGTGCACAGACCACTGCCCAAAATAAACTCCCTGCCTCAGGCTCTGCTTCTGGGGGGAAACAGACTAAAACAGAGGCTGTGGGCCCGATGAATTGGAGGGTACATGCAGAGGGCAGTTGCAGAGTGGGACCCGGCCCCCCAAGAGAGGGCAGAGAATAGGGAACTAAGGCCAGCCAAGCCAGATCAGGGGCGAGTGGGACCAGCGGCCAGCCTGGAGCTCCTGCACCTGCGTGCTGGGCCAGCTAGCGAAGGTCTCCGGTGTTCACCGAAGCCCGAGTCAGCCTGCCTTCTGAGAGCAGCAGGTAGTCATCAACCGACAACCCCGCAGCGACCGGCAGGGCCCAGAGAGGCAGGCCGCTGTGTTCCAGATGGGAGATGGGGATCGTGGCTTAGGGCTTGGGCTCATCCGTGTCCCCCCATCTCCTGCCTGTACACACAGCCCTCCTCCACACCCTGGCCCGTGCGGTCCCTCCCTTGCCCAGCATACCTTTCTTTCTTGTGTCCATCACTCCACGCCCCTGACTTCTATCAAATACAATTCAGACTGAGTCTGGCCCCGGTGCAGCCTGCTCCTGGCTGCGTGTCTTGTCCCTGCTCCGCTCTTGTTTGAAGTCTGCTTGACCATCCTCTGACTTGGTTTTCGATTACTTTAACTTCCTTGGGCTCCCCTCAGCACCTCGTTCCTAGCTCTTTATGCAGTAAGCACACAGCTAGTAATTGCTGAATGAGTTAAACCACTGCACTAAGTTTCTCGAATAAAAAAAAAATTCAGCAGAAACCTGAGTCAGGAGTAATAACAAGAAAAAAAAAAAAGCCTTCTAAAATACATAATCTTTAATATATAGCTCTCTCTCGAGCATATCGACTTTGGAAACCTCCAGCAAGCCTATCTTGCTGAACTTCTTATAATAAACTGTTAAGCTTCATTGTAATGAATTCCAGAATCCAGACTATGTCTGTACAGAGCCCTGCCCTGCTGTAACAGGAAGGATACCCTGGCCAGAGAGTCCGCTCTTCTGTTTTGGGTCTTACAGAAATTCACGGCCCACTCCTCATGTCTGGGGAAATACTCTGGACTTCATGGTCTCAAGCCTTTTCGTCTAACAAACTGAGCTTAGGTCCAGCTCTTTCTCTGCCCGTCCTCGACCACGCTAGCTGGAGGGAGTCTGGCTTCAAGGCCTGAGCAGATGAGATGAGAGGTGATAGCTGGAGAGCCAGAGCAGGTTAGACAGGGCCACTGAGGTGTCGTCCCCGACTCTGCCGATGACAGCCGTCCTGGCCAGTGCCAGCCAGGACCCATCGCATCCTCATTGTTTGAGCTTCCGTGTCCTGATTCCCTTCGAAAGTCTCCTGCAGGGACCTGGGCAGATCCATCTCAGTCTGGTCCTAGAGCAGGTTTCGGTGGCCTGGTCCCCGAGTCAGGAAGCTCCTCAGGGGTGGTTGAGAATCTTGCAGGGAAAGCCACCCCCAGGTGTGCTCAACACAAGAACTCCCCTCACCGCCTGGATATCCTGGCAGGAGGCACCGGCCCAGCCCCCAGGCACCAAAGTCTTCCTGGCCTCCCATGGTTTCCGACCTCAAACCCGGCCTTCCCTCATAGCTGCCGCCCTCCCCCCAGAGCTGCCTGATCATTCAGAGCACCGTCTGACCAACACGAAAGCAGGGCACTTGGGAGGTCTGCAAGTGCATCCTCAGATGCTATCAATAGACCTAATCTCCAGGGAAGCTGTGCGGGGTCCCGAGGCCCAGGTAGTAGTTGTCAGTGAGAAAAGGATTTGGTTGCTGTAGAGTGAGTATCGCTCTGTTTCTAGAGGACGGAGGGCATGAAGTTGCCTGGTTTGGGCTTCCAAGGGCGGGGTCCACTTCTCAGGGTGGGCAGGGGGCTGGTCCATCTCTAAGGCCCACAGTGGGTGCCTGCTCAGAATGATGGATGGGTGGCTGAATGGATCAATGGTTCGAGTAGCGTCCTTCAAAGTGGACGATGTTGGAGAGGAGGAATCCTTCCCCGGAAATAGAAATCTTGAGCAGAGTAGAAATGCAGGCTCAGGTCAAAGGACCACATGGATGATCACCTGGGAAGAACTTCCTGCTCTCATCTCTATTCTGGGCATTAAAACAACCGTAACTCAAAACTGTCCTCCACGGCCCCACGGGCAAAGGACCCGGGGAAGGCCTTGCAGGGACTCCATTCCCTGCTCTGGGGGCCACGGGGTGCCAAGTGGTGCTTCTTTCCAAGCCCCTCCGTCCCTGGCACTGCGGGGGAAGCAGAGCATCCTTCCTTTGAGGATAGCGGGCACTTATTGAGCCACTGGGGTTTTCTCCCCCTTTTGAAATTCAGGTATAAGTAACCTACACTATTGTATTAGTTTTAAGGGTACAATACGGTGATTCGACACTTCCGTGCATTCCTCTGTGCTCACCAACTGGTTTTAAAGAGAAGCGGCTTTTGGCTGCAGAAGCAAATCCAGAAAAAGCAAAGCAAGTCTGGTCACGGAAATAATGACGAGTGCCGCGTCGTGGGGACAACCCTCACGCTCGCCGCAGCGGCTGCACGATCCTCCCTCGGTCCGATGCAGTGATCCAGTCACCATAAAATAAACCAGGAACAAAATGCTAAAAGAGAAGAATGTCGACTCATTTCTATAAAGTAAGAAATGCCGTGCACACACAATGTCACTCACTTGGTGAGGTGTGTGGGGCCGGATCCGTAGGGCTGTGAGGGAGCCTGCTGGCGAGAAAGGCTCTGGGAAAGGACGGTGGTGATGCAGGAGAGAAGGAGAAGAGGGAGGGGGACGCAGGGGGAGGAGGAGGCGGGCGGGAGGGGAGGGGCGAGAGGTGCAGCGGCTGTGTGTGTGGGGGACCATTATTCATGGTAGACAGTGATGGAATTGAACATGACGGACAGCTTTGTTCGACAGCAGCAGAGCTTGCTGGCTTCAAAGACTGCACCTTGGGTTCTAGAAAGCATCAAACATTACTCTACTCCGTCCACGTCGATTCCAGAATGACGGTTTCGACGCAGTTTCAGTACTGCCCAAGGCATGCCTGATGGCTGCTGAATGTTTGAAGAAAAAAAAAATCTGTCTTCTTAGAGATTTTACAGTGTGGGTCCCTCTCATTGCTCTTCTCTTAACCTCTTTTCTTGGCTCTTATTGCTGACTTCGCCTTCCAAATGTATTTTCACTCATTTATTTTTCAAAATCAATTTTGAGATAATGGAGTCAATTTGTTGGGGGAAAAAAAAGAAGTTCATTAATTTTCTAATATTGAATCACCGTTTCACTCCGACGTGCACCTTCCTCGGTCATAGAGTAGCATTAATATTCATTTAGTACGTTGCAGATTCCATGTGCCAATTTGTAGTGGGAATTTTTAATTTTCTCTTTAGAAGTGAGGCCTGTGCTGGGGAACCGTGTCCGTTTGGTTTCACACTTTGTTGCGTGTTAGGACTTGGTGGCTTTGTGTTACATCAGTTTGCCTAAGTTGAACTAGGCTTTCCAAAAGTCTTATCCTTGTATGATTGGAGCTAAGGTAAGCCACAAGATGTTTTTGTATAAGATTTGGAAGGTAGGAATGAAGCAGCAGCCGTGTGTGTGTGTGTGTGTGTGTGTGTGTGTGTGTGTGTGTGTGTGTGACTTGGAAGGTCGGGCAGGTGCTCCTGCGGCTCACACACACTGTCACTTATTTGCTGACTCACGTCATTGGCACAGGGCAGCGGCTGGAACTGCAGCTTCTCTACTCTCCCCTGACTCCTCCTCAGCTCCTGGGACTTCAGGGTCAGCTGTGTAATGGGTAAGGGATGTGAGGCAGTGTCCCAGCTTCCCCTAAGGGAAGACACAAGGCAGGAAGCCTGACAAGGGTGCTGGTCTGTCCTCGTGGATTCGAGCCATCTGGTGCTCATGGACTCGAGCTCACCTTTGCTGTTCTTCACTTTATACCCATTTGCTCTTTCCAGCCTTCCACACAGGAGACCTCAGGCTCCACCTGAGCCATGGAAACCTTAGTCTCATAGACACTGTTGAGCCTGTGCTCCCAGCTGGTAGGGTCACGTCCCTTCACACACAGTCTCGTGGTCCGCTTCTCTGACTGAACCATAGTTGACACAAAATTTGGTACCAAGGGTCGAGGACTGTCATAACAAAATCTGAAAAGGTCAGAATGGCTCTGGAACTAGCTTTGGAAGGCTCTGAGGAGAGTTCGTGGGAGCTTCCAAAGCCTTCGAAGGGCTGCTTGTGGCAGCACCATGGTCTTTGATGCGTAAGCACGGAGCAGGAAGTGAGGGCGATCTTGCAAACGCAGTTGGAATGGAGAGCCCTGGTCCAGAGTGGAAGAAAATGACGTAACTGTGAACACACTATGGATTTTTGTGCAGGAACACTGCTGCCTGCGGTCATGTCGAAAGTAGAATACCAAACTGAATGATGGAGCTAAGGAAATTTCCAGGTCAAATGGTGAGAGATGCTGTCTGGTTTCTTCCTGCTCTTTATACTCAAACTTGGAGGAGGAGAAATGACCTAAAGGAAGATCATAAGCATGAAATGAGTTAGGATTTCATGTCTTCAAAATTTCTTAGTCTCTCCAGGTGGCAAATGATGCTGGAATGAAGAAATGGTTGCCAAGTAAAGATCAAATTCAGAGCACTCAGGAAAGCATGGTCTCAAGATGAAGCCAAGAGTACTACCCAGCGTCCTTTGGTAGACCTCAGAAAGATGGGATGTGGTGCCTCAGATAATTATTCAGTCAATTAATAAACAGAATCTTAATCAACAAGAATCTTCAGGGAGTTTTCCCTTGGCAGAAGCTCAAGGAGAACGGGATTTATCTCAGAGATATTTATGACTACGGCTTTTGTTTAAGGAATAAATCTCCAATAAGATTTGTAGGAGAACTACACACTTAAAAAAAAAAGTATATTGGCAAGAATAACACCGACTTGGACTGGAAGGGAGAGAGACAATATGAAATGCAAAGAGGCAGTGGGACCCTCAAAGTTCCATTGGCACAAAGCAAGCTGAGAAAATTTTGTGATTGCAAACATGATTGCCTTTTATAGAAAAAGAAAGGATGACTCAGAAAGCAGAGACAAGAGCTCAAAGGATAGAGCCAAGAACCCAGACACTAGTAGGACTGAGTCCTAATTTTAAAAACTCCCAGCATTTTCCTGGCTGGATTTCAGAATTGTTATGCTGACTTCTCTGTGCCTTCCATTTCCCTCTTTTGAACAAGACTGTCCATAGCAATGTTTCCGTCCCACGTCTAGATGTTGGGTGTGTGGGGGCCAGATAGCCCTTCCGTGTCCAGGTCCCAAGCTCCCAAGTCTCCAAGAACAGCAGGTGTCCTTGAGGAGCCGTCCTAAGGAGCTGCATGGAAGGAGTCTTGTCAGATCTGAACTTGACCCAGAAAAGAACGTTCTGGTTTTAGAGCTAATGCCCTAGGGAAATGGGCTTTGGGGAGGATTTTCAGAAGGGGTATTTTGCATGTGGGAGAAATGTAAATAACTTGGGGCTGGAAGACCAGCTATGTTGGTTTTAAAATATGTCCACAAATCCTTTGATGCACCTTCCTCCAAGATGTTAAGACTTAATTCCCTCCACTCCAGTGTGGGCAGTGACTCCAGTTGAAGGAATACAGTAAGGCAGAATGGGCAGGGTGCGGCTTCTGAGCCTACATCAGACCGCCTCCTTGCTCTCTCTCAAACCCCTCCTTCCAGAAGCCATGGGCCCTGTCATGAAGGCACTCAAGCAGTCCTGTAGAGAGCCCTACATCGTGAGCTGTGGCTGCCAGCAAACAGGCAGAACAACTGAAAAACACCTTGAATGGGGGGGGTGGGGGAGTGCTCCAAGGGCCAGGGAAGGCTTCCGAGGACTAGAGACTAGAGCCCCAGCCAACCTCTCCGCTGCAGCCTCGGGAGGGGCCGAACCACAGGACCACTCACCCACGTTGTTTTTGAATTCCTGACTCTCAGAAACTGTGAGATAAGAAGGGTTTGTTGTTGAAAGCCCCCAAGTCTTAGGCTAATTGATTAAGCAGTAATGGATAACTGATGTATCTCGATTATGCTGGAAAATTAAATTGGAACGCTTTCCAAAGCTCTGGATGGTTAAAAGCATATCAAAATTATCTCTTTTTTGGGGATTCAGTAGAAGTCACTCAAAATTCCATTTGTTCCAAGAGGCTTTATTGCTCTGTTTTTTAAAATTTGTAAGTAGATGCTTGATAGATTTTAGATTTCCCCTTCAGCTTATTTGGGTTTTTGACTTTTTGATGGTTCCATGATAGATTTAAAAATTCTCTCAGCTTTTTTCAAAAGTGGTTTGTGGGTATTAACGGGGGGCATATATTGCATGGAGCACTGGGTGTGGTGCATAAACAATGAATCTTGGAACACTGAAAAAATAAAAGAAAATAAATTATTAAAAAAAATAAATAAAAGTGGTTTGTGTTCATTCATGTTTTCCTAAAACATTAACCACACATCATTTAAGTTTTAAAATGTCTTATCTTAGAGTTGCTTATATTATACCTTAAAACCTATTAGAGTTGTATGTACATCCCTCTCTCGTTCATAACGATGTGCTTTGTTGTCAGTCATTGTCCTTGGTTAGGTTTTTTAAAGGTTTGCCTATTTTACTATTTTTTAGAGAAATATTGCTTGGACCCATCGATGTCTTTTTTTTAAATATATTCCAGTTCTGTTATTTGGTTTTTATCTTGATCCATTTGTCTCAGTTCTTTGTTGAATGCTAACTGTATTTAAAGCTTTGTGACTTAATGACAAAGAGATATGAGCATATGACTAAGGTTTTTACCTGTAGAGCTCCCACTGGCATTATCACATAAACATCTTGTAATTGCGATTCTGATATCCAGTTGTCTCAAGCATTAGCTAGAGGACTGATAGGTTTTGCTTCTGAATGGTTGATTTTTTTTTTGTTATACATTTGTAATTTTATTACCCTTTGGTCTGAGAAGGTGACCTAAGCATTCTTTACTTCTTAGAATATTTTTCATTCTTGTGATATTTTTTCTTATTAGTTTCAGAGGTAGGGGTCAGTGATTCCTCAGTTGTGTATAACAGTGCTCATCCCCTCACGTGCCCTCCCTCATGCCCAACCCCCAGTTACCCATCCCCCCACCCCCTCCTGTCTAGCAGCCCTCAACTTGTTTCCTGGAGTTCAGCACCTCTGGTGGTTTGCCTCCCTCTCATCTTATTTTATTTTTCCTTCTTTCTGCTCTGTTCATGTGTTTTGCTTCTTAAATTCCACGAGTTAAAATGTCCCAATCAAAATACCATCAGCATTTTTCACAGAGCTGGCCCATGGATATTTTAAAATAATGTGTACTATGTAACGAATAGCAAGTTTTATATGTTTATATATTGTTTTATGTATTTATATATACATACTTGTCTATACATTTGAGTATATTAAAGCATTAACAAAGTTAACACATAGTATGTATATATCTATGTGTATGTATACATATGTATATATTATGTACTGTATATTGTATATATGATTCATATATACACACAATTCACATTATATACATATCATATACACATACATAAAACCACCCTGTCCTTGCTGCCTCAAATATTGCCCCTCCCTACTCTATCTGTCATCCTCTCAATTTTTCCAGAGACAGAACCATACCTAATCTCCTCTGCAAAGCTTTTCCTGGTGCTGTGGCCCCGAGACGGCTCTCCCAGACCTCCTGTCGCCCCCTCCGCTGTCACTGTGCAGCCAGGCCTCCCTTTGCGCTCCCGGGCGTTAGCACCGTGCTCAGCCCGGAGGAGCCAACAATGTGTTACTCTCACACACACGTCGGTAAGTATTTATTGAATAATATATTTCCAAAGCCAGCTACTCTAGAGTCAGCTGGGTACACATCTTCTCTGCGAAGCGTCATGTTTTCTAGAACAGATTAGCTACCTTTTCAATCAACACACAATATTATCTTTTGTGTTAAAATTCAGCCCTTGTCCGAGATCCGTTGTTATGAACTCTTTTCCAACTTCAGTCTTGTCAAGCTTCATTATTCTCAATCTGGTCTGACAGTTGGAGGATAAGAAGACATCCACAGCCTTGTGCAAATTACCCGGGTCCCGCAGGTGGCAGTCGGGGTGAGCGGCTGCTCCCCGGGAAGGTCTAGTGTGCACGGGAGGTTTAAAATCTTCGGAGCATGCAGTTTGCAACTATTTACCCAATGTTTATCTAGTGGCACTAACTGCCATTCCGTATGTCATATGCTGGGCACCATATGGTATATGCAAGACATTTTCTAAGAAAGAATATTTACCATTTTCCTAAATGTTATAGGAGGATAATTATTTTTATATTATATTTTAATTTTATTAAGAACAGCTGAGGTTATAACTTTACACTCCTCATCATCGAGAATTTTTAAAACTCAGAATTTCCTTTTGAGATTGCTTTAGTTTTTAAAGATTTATTTAATTAATCAATTAATTAATTAATTTAGAGAGTGGGGGGGTAGATGGAGAGGGAAAGAGAGAATCTCAAGCAGACTCCTTGCTAAGTGTGGAGCTCGATATGGGGTTCCATCTGCACAACCCTGAGACCAGGACCTGAGCCGAAATCAAGAGTCAGATGCTTAACCCACCGAGCCACACAGGTGGCTCTTGAGATTGCTTTAATTTGCAAAATGGTCCATGGGCCAAAATGCTGAAAGGCTGCTGATACCCAATTGACTCTCTGAATGCTCATTGGATCAACTCTGCCAGGGTCAGAAAGCATAATTAAGGGCATTGTACACCCTAAGTATCTAATCATTGCTTAAGAACTTGACTTGAGAGCTTTCGTCCTTCAGAAGAGAAAGGGCAACTCTTTGGCTAAATGAGCATATTCTAATTCCCTTCCTCAATGCTCCCATGAGAGATGATGACATTTATGAGCGAAAGGATACGTTTCAATTTACCGCATTGTGTAATAAAGCCATCGTGGGGCATGTAATCCTCTTCTCCTGTTGTAGAGCTCTCTCACAGGGATTACTGTCCAAAAGGGACAGTGTCACCAGCTTTTTGGACATGTATTTTGTCTTCTAGTAGTTAATAATGGTTGTAGCAATGCCCTCTACTGAATGCCAGAGGTGAATTGTGGTTAAGAAAAGGAGATTAACCAACAATAACTTGGGGATGTTTTGAGCAATGATGAAATGTAAAGTGTTTTAAAAAATGTATCCATAAAGAGAATTTTATTTACTCTCCTTTTTTTTTAATGTGGTCACATTAAATTTCTTTCACTTTCATGGGTCAATAGACATGACTAATCTCTTGGTGCTTCATTCTATTTATTGTATTATGAAGATGACTTCTAAATGTCCTAAATATTACGCTCCCCTACAGACACGAGTGATGGTTCTTTCGAAGTTCTGCGGGCCCTCCAGGGAGGGCGGGGGAGCTGCCACGTGACAGTTTGCTTTGAACAATTTCTTCAAATTCTTCCACCAGAAAATATTCCCCATGCAACAGAAAGAGGTTAAAACGGTTCATAAATTTGCAACAAATCTGTTGACAATTAAATAATTCCTATCGAACAAGAACAGTTAAGAGATGCTGAAAAAAATAGAATACCCTCTCCCTGCTCTCTTCAATTGCTTGCTAGTAGCTAAACGTTTGTTTTTGTTTTTTTGTTTTTAAGCAGGCTTGGTTTATTTTTTCCTCTGAAAATTTAAGGAGCTCGAGCTTTGAACTAATTAAAGCCAACATTAAGTAAGCATTGAATAACCTGCCAAAAAGGTTTACTCTGTTTTTATTTTAAATACCAGCTGAGATGCTATCTGATAAAGCACTTTTCTTTTGTTCCTCTACATCAGTAAAGATTTCCACCCTCAGGACGGCTGCAGGTTAGAGCATCCCTCCTTGGGGACACTTGGATGTTCTGCGGCGTTAGAGGAGCGGTGAATTCTTCTCCACGTCTGTCCCCTACCATGGTACTCAGGTTATTCCCTCTGAACTTATGGGTTTTAAGTCTTCTTCGTTGATGGAAGAGGCATGATCAACATGTCCAGAAACATACAGGAGTGGGGAGAAGAAATCAAAATGTATTCGCACCTACTCTGTGCCGATCGCTTCTCGACATTTGACAGTCACCATGCCACTGAACTGTGACATTCTGGTGGGCACTGTGATCTTCAGTGAGTGAATGAAGTCGGGGTGGGACCTGCAGGGGCCGAGGAATCTTCTCAAGGTCATGTCATGTATAAGGGCTAGTATCCCTGGAAGATCTCGTGTGTTTCATAGCCGGTGTCCCCCCGTCCTCCACGGGGCTGTGGGTACCACCCACCCCTTTCCTTCCACTTCCTCCATGGTCCACGAAGGGAAGCCCCTTGTTACCCCAACTCCCCTCAGCATAGAAAAAAGGAACTGGATAGAAAAGAAGGTGTTCAAATGTCCTTTATGTGAGTTTACAGTGCTTTGTTCAGAACCAAATGCACAGAGTTTGCTGGGCCAGGGAAATGAGGGTCTGTTAGGGCTTCTCTGCCTTGCTGGGCCCTCCAGTGAATTCAGGAGCCTTATTCCTGACTCTGCATCGACCCCTGGGGCCTCACACTCAGGCATCAGAGAGACCCTCCCACCGTCATTCAGTTCTATCATCTTTTCCCTTGGAGACCAGACCACCTTGACCCCTGTTCTCCCTTACCTCCCACTGCCACTGAGTCTGGGGTAATTTTCCCACCCAGCCAGGGAAATTCCTAGGGCTGAGATCCCTGGTGGTACCCTGTCGTGTTGGGGCACTGCAGCGAGTCTCTGCTGGTTTCTCCTCTTACCACCGTTGTGCACCGTAGACTTTTCCGTCTGAGGAGCATCCTCTTCTCCTTGGTCTCCTGGTTGTCTCCTCACCTTCCTGATGGCCCCCCTTGAGGTCCTTGTGGGGGTCTTCCTCTGCCCATCCCAGGCCCAGGCTCGTGGCTCCTCTCACTGTGTCTGTAGCTCAGACATGTTCCCTAGCCGCTGGTGCTTGCGTTCAGCCACTCAGGGACCGCCCCACCTGCGCGCCCCCGGGGACTTTGGCACCACATTCTGTGCTGGCTCATGCCAGGCTGCCTCTCCACCCTCTCCAGGAGGCCACCTGGCATGGACTGTGCCGGTAGGCTCCCTCACCTTATGCTCCTTTAGGAGGCTGTCAGGTTTCAGGAGGCTGAGGCGGGGGTTCTCTCGCTAGTCCCCTCCCTCAGGGGCAATGGATCGACCCTGTTCCCCCTTTCCACATAGCCATTCTCTCTGACTCAGGTAACTGATGTTCTTCTTTACCTTCTGGCATTGAGGAGGGGCTGGCCTCTCCACCCCCATTTTCTGGCTCCTTCACCATCGCTTCCTGCCCCTTGAAGCCTGCCCATACTTTGATCACTAGTGCCTTTGCTGCCGCGCCTCGCTTCCCCTAAGGGGTGTGTCTCCTGTTTCCCCGCGGCCACCATGACCCTCCCCATTGGTCCTACAATTCCTTCCCTGCCTTGCCCCTTGCTCACCAACCCTGATGGCACACCCAGGAGCCCAGCCAGGACATGAGGCTCCTCTGTGACGTCTCCTTCTCCTTCACAGCCATATCCATTCCATCCAAGCCCTCTGGACCCCATACCCTTCAGTGCTCCACCCCCGCTGTCACTGGCCTTGTCCCCGACCTCCCCATCTCCCTGCTGGATACCCTAGGGGCCTGCTGCCAGGCTCCCACCTTCCGCACTCAGCCTTTTAATGCATTCTTTGTTCGAAACCAAATGCACAGAGTTTTAAGTCTTCTTCGTTGATGGAAGAGGCATGATCAACATGTCCAGAAACATACAGGAGTGGGGAGAAGAAATCAAAATGTATTCGCACCTACTCTGTGCCGATCGCTTCTCGACATTTGACAGTCACCATGCCACTGAACCGTGACATTCTGGTGGGCACTGTGATCTTCAGTGAGTGAAGGAGATTATTTCAAAATACAAGAACAATTATTTCTAAAATACAAGCCTGCTCATGGCAGTCCCCTCCAAGAAACCCTTATTACATTCCTATGGGCCTCAGGATGACCCCATACAAGTCATAGGTCTCCCAGATCTGACTGACCCTCCCCATGTCGTTTCTCACGTCCACTACTCCAGCCACGCTGAATTGGTTTCATACATACTAGGGGTACAAGTGACTGCCCAGGAGCTGTACTTCAACTGGTAACACCAACTGATTCATCAGATGACGTCTTAGACACCACTTCTTCCAGGAAGCCTTCCCTGATGTCCCCTATACTGGCAATTCCAGCACTCCTTTAGCATTCTGGACATCTTCCTTCCTGCTCCTCCTCTTCCTTCCCTTACTCCTCCTCCTCCTTTTCCTCCTCCTCCTCCTCCTCATCATCATCATCAATAGCTGTGGTTTATTAGACACTGAGTCCATGACAAGAACTGTGCTAAGCACTCAATGTGTATTGTGCCCTCGAACATGGACAGACTCCCTGAGAGGTGCTGGGGTACCTGCAGGAGGTATCATAACAGACATTTGCTCATACAGGGTCTGGATTGGCAAACTTTTCCTAAACGTCAGCGCCCAGGCTCTGTGGGGCGTGTGATCCCCGTCACAATTTTCAGCACCGCCGCCTGCCGCTGGAAGTAGCCATGGACCATGCAGAAATAAAGGAGTGTGGCCGTGTGCCCAAAACACTGTTTACAAAGACAGGAGGTGGGTGGGAGGGTTTTTGCTGAGCCTTGCTCTAGACGATACAACCTGTGAAGACAGGGACTGTGTCGGCACTTATCCCCACCGTGCCCCAAGCACGGGGATCAGCCATGAAGGTATTTTGTCACTGCCTCCAAGATGACACTGGGGGTGGGACAAGGAATGAAGAGGAGCCAGGTGTTTGTGATTGCTGGGTAAGCTGATTTCCCTGCTCAGCATGCCATTGTCTTCCAAAAGAGCCCCCTGTACTGATCACAAGTCCATGGGGCCCCATGGACTCCCACTCATCAGTCCCCCCCGGCTCTCAGGAAGCTCTAAGTCTCCTCTGAGGGATGGAGACCCCTCTCCTATTGCCATTCGTGTCCGTCTCCACAGTGGCCGGTCTCCCTTCCACCCTCCGTGCACCTCCAGCTCGCCCACTGGACAAGGCGCCCTTTAAATGAAACTAACGCACTCTCTGTCTCTGTATCAACAACCCCTCCAGATTCAGGAGTTTAGACTAACCTCTGGTCTGGACTCACCCAACCCCGCAGGCAATCCTGCCTCTCCTGGGTGGATGAGCTCCTTGCCTGAGCTCTCCCAGGGGCATCTCCCAGTTCTAATAACACCCGTCTCTGCAATTCCCAGAAGTCTCTTAGAGAGCTCCTTCAAAAGCAGGACTGCCTCACATTTGATTGAGAATGTCCCTCTCTTCCATTGGTTTGAATAAAAATGTAAATGCAGAGTCACTGCAGAATTTTGAACTAGAAGCAACATGATGAAAACAGTGTTTTAGGAAAACTCATTTCACCAGCCCAGGAATTCAGGATGCATTGTTCACTGCAAAGAGAGAGAGAGAGAGGCAGAGGGGCTATCGAAATGCAAGATCACACGTTCTTAGGGAGCGGTGTTAAAACAATTTCATGCTCGAGAAAAGGGAAAATCATCTCATATTTCAGAAAATCTCCCCACGACACCTCCCTTCACTTGCAATCACCCTCACCAGCCAAGGGCTCAGCTGGAATGCCCAGAGTCCCTTGAGGCCCACGGCCACCATCAGACTCATCGCCCTTCTCTGTCTTCGCCCCCGTCACACACCTGTCAGCTCCCGACTTGTGCTGGAGCTTGTTAGATGTGGGGCTTTTGGGTATATTGGTCTGAGCTCCTTGAGAATGGGAACGGTTGTTCTCTTTGAGTCCCAGTGCCTGACCTGGCCTAGGGTAGGGGTCTGTGCGTAGCGCTGGACTTGAATGGGCTCTCTAGAAAGGGATAAGAAGCATCAATGCACAGAGAGCTTAAGGTTGGCATTACCAGCCGAAGGCTGCCTGGGACTCTGCCCTGTGTCTCCTCGGAGCAGCTTGGCACTGCCCCGACCCCAGCAGTCGTGTTTCCGTGCTCGAGCCTCCCTGAGCCGGCCTCGGTGCTGAGCCACGCACCCAAGGCTGCGGCCCCCACATGATGTCCCCTATAGTGGGACGCCCCCACCGCTGAATCATATGTAAGATTTAGGTCTTAAACTTCCTGGCGTGAATCTCTTGGCAAAATAATTTCATACAGGTGACTTCTTTGTGTTCCCGGAATTGCATTGTACCATTCTGGAGGCATCTCAAGATTCATGACAGTGCTTTCCCGAGTCTTCCCATGCTGCCTGAATTTTCTCAGATTGCCTCTGCAGGCAGCATGGATGTGCTTCAAGTGTGAGGTTTAATCATCTCTGTACACAACCAAACACCTGCCTGGTACCTAGTCAATCCTCATAACATAGGAGTGTAGTGAATGAGGGAATCTTTTCATGATCAAATAAATAGTTTCTGTGGAGGATCCAGAGCACCACCACCATGATGGCAGCCAGGATTGAGCATCCCCAGGTGTGTGGGGCACATTCATATCACCAAACTGTTCTAAGATCCTTCATTTCTGAGGACTCTGTTATTGTTCTTGAAATCCATTAATGAATATTTTTACTCATTTCCTGTCCCCTTATTTGTGCTTCTCATCCGTCTCCTTGGACAACTGAGCTGCCAGATTCATTTTCCTGGAATGCAGCTTCCATCGCTGAAGGACAGGATTGCTCACTCAAGCACCCAGAGACCTCTCCCTGCTTGGCCTGCTCTGGGGAACAAGTCCTTGAGGTGGCACAGTCTTGCCTGGGCCACCACACCAGCCTTAGCTCACTTTCTCCTTCCTCATCTCTCCTGCCCAGTGGACTCACTGCTCATTCCCTGGAACTCCTCTCCATCTGCCTGTCCCTGAGCCTCTGCCTGGGCTCTTCCCGCTGCTTAGAAGGTCCTGTCCGCATCTGTGTCACTGACACCACAGATCCTCCCCTGGGCTCCCCCTTTTGTCCCCAGGCTCCCTCCAAGGGCAGGCTTCCACTCTTGGTTTATACCATTTTTGGGAATCGGGAATCAGGAGGACAGGGTTCCAGACCTGGGGGACTCTGACCCCTTCTGCATGACATGGATGAGTCCCTCAGCCTCACAGGGTCAGGTTTTCTTCTGTATGAAGGGCTGGCTGCGCCGTTCATGTGCAGTGCTCTGTGTTCAAGAGACCATGGCCGGTGGAGCGCTCCTCTCATTAGGTTTTCTTGTTTCTTGTGGTTATAAAAATAAAATAGTATATGTTCATTTAAACATTTAGAAAGACCCAGAATTTAAAGGAGAAATTCCCCTTAAATGTCACACCACAGGTAATTACTAGAAATAGTTTCTAGAGAGTGCAAGAGCCAGGTGAGAGGCAGAGGGAGAAGCAGACTCCCCCCTGAACAGGGAGCTGATATGGCGCTCCATCCCGGGACTCCGGAATCGTGACCTGAGCTGAAGGCAGACGCTTAACCGACTGAGCCACCCAGGCGCCCTGAAACTCTCTTTTTATTTTTTAGCACAAAAAAGTGGGTTTAGACTAGAACTCTTTCCTTCTATCAAAACCAGCTTCTCACGTTAACCCTTTTGGGAGGTCTCTTGTGAGGGCCCGCAGTTGCTGCCGTGTTGTGTGGCCCAAAACCTCCTTCGGAAACAGGAGAGCTGGTTGCTGGAGACTCACAGCCCCGTGGAGCCGGCCAAGTGCTGGCTCGGTGGGAGGGACTGTGCGGTGCTGGTCCCGCGCTCTCCGGTGATTGAGATGCGTGCTGAGAGAGCGGGAAGACCAGGTGCCCTTGCCCGCCGTGCCTCCGAAAGGTGCGACGAGCTGAAGCCTCCTCTTAGTCCTGCTTCCTCCATGTTCTTAGAGATGCTGTTCTAGAACGCACTTCCCAGCAACCCTCCAGGGTGCAAATCACTACCTCTTGTCTGGTTCCTCGGACACCCAACCCGTGTTCTGTGTCATTTCACGGATGCACCAGCAGGTGAACCGGGTCCTCCTTAGAAACCGGCAGATGACTTCAAATGTCCACTCTTTCAAAGATGTTGAGATTGACATTCCTGACCATCCATCTTTGAATGAACTTCTGATTATTTCTTTGGAGTAGCACAGCACAGGGGCTTAGAGTCCCTGAGGGTCCCTTGGGGTCCCTGACATTCTTATCAGAGACCTGTGAGGTCAGAACTATTTTCAGAATTATGTGAAGATTTCCTTTCTCCTTCACTGCGTTGGCGTGGCAGAATGGTGCTGAAAGTCGTGGGGGGTAAGCCGCTCGAGCCTTGGTGGGAAGGGAAGGAAGCAGGGAGCGAGAGGCCCTCACTCGGGGCCCTTCTGTGTACTCGCAATTAAAAGAAAAAAACCCAAGTTCACCGAAGAATGCCCTTGGTGAAACAGCAAAGACTATTAATTTGATTACATCTCATCTTGATGCGTGTCTCTTTCATATTCTGGGGAAAGAGCAGAAACACTTGGGCTGCCTCCCCTGCTGTGTACATCGACTCGAAGACCAGCACGTCTGGGATAGTTTCTGTTTTGAGCTGTATGAGCTGCTTCTTTCTTGGAACACTCTGACTTCAAAGGATGACTGACAGACGTGCTGTGGCTATTCAGACTGGGGTATTTGCTAGACATTTTTTCAAAAATGAACAAAGTGAGCCTGTCATTTTGAGGAAAGTGACTGACAGTGGTGATTTTTTTTTTTCCTTTGGCCAGTGATAAAATTCAAGCTTTCAAGTGAAAATTGGAGTTTTGGAACTCTTATATCAGTCACCATGGGCTTGACAGCTTCCCAGGACTTAAGGTATTCACCAATGAGATTGGTGGTGATTTTTAATGAACACAATTTCTTAATATTGTCTAATGAAATGTTTCAATATGTAGAAGATCTGTATAACTCAGTGAACCAACATTTCTCCAAACGACCAACTCATGATGATACAAAATCACATGTGGGTTAAAAAAAATCCACTGAAAGTACTAAATGAACCAAGTGTTTCATTTAGTGGGGTAGAAAAAGATCATTGATGCATTGATGGCGTTTCTGTTTCTACATTGTTACTAACTTTAAGGACCTATAACTTTTTGAGTTTTAGTGACGTGTGCAAGAATATCCATCATTATGTGAAAGGGCTCTTCAATATTGCTCTTTTCTCTAATTACATGTCTTTGGAAGGTCAACCAAAACGACATATGACCACATATATCATGTAGAGGTAATCCAGCTGTCTTCTAGGAAGTCAGACATTAAGGAGATCCATGGAAACATACTCTTCTTATTACTCTCTTGTTTTGAAAAACATGGTTAATTTTTATAAAGTAATTTTTTATGTTAACATATAATGGCTTTATTATTATTTTTTAAAACACTTAGAAACATTCTTAATTTTGATTTCTAGTATAGCAAATACAGGTAGATATAACCCATTTTTTACCAAAAAAAAGTTATTTGGTCCTCACTAGTTTTTTACAGCATGAAGAGCTTCTGAGACTAAAAGGTTTGTGAACTGATAACATATACATCATTCTCTTGATTCCCTAGTCTTATCTGAAGAAGGGAAGACAGTGGTTTCATAGACCACTGATCCAATGGCATTAACTCCTAAGCCAGGTCACCACCCAACTATGTTGCAATCTTTCTAAGTTTGTTGCTTTTTTTAAAACTCTTTTTGGTGACACTTTTTGATATAAAAATTGTTTGAAATGTTTTATAGAACATGAACTTTTAATCTTTTAATCATGCCTTTACTTAACTGTGATGAAACTTAAATTATTTTTTACTGTAAGGTTATAAGAATATTCTCCTAAATTTTCTTTTGGCATTTTAATGTCCTCTTCTATTTTAGTTTTATCCCTTGAATTAAATTAGGGTTTTTAAGTGATTTTATTTAAATATAATTCGCATACAATAAAATGAATGCATCTGTATTAAGTATAGGTTTCTGAGTTTTATGCTATTAATGAATATATATATATATATATTTTAAAGATTTTATTTATTTATTTGATAGAGAGAAACACAGTGAGAGAAGGAACACAAGCAGGGGGAGTGGGAGAGGGAGCAGCAGGCTTCCCGCTGAGCAGGGAGTCCAATGTGGGGCTCGATCCCGGGTCTCCGGGATCATGACCTGAGCCGAAGGCAGTCGCTTAACCAACTGAGCAACCCAGTGCCCCAATGAATATATTTTTATGTGTAAATATGAATTCCACACATTTTCACCATCTTATGACTGTACCATACTTTAGACATTCAACAGTTGATGGACATTTGAGTTGTTTCTATTTAGGGCCTATTGTTAATAAAGTATATTGAGTCTTTCTATATATGTAGTCTTTGAAATTATATATTCAAATTGGTTATTACTGATATCAAGAGAAGCTGTTTTGGAAAATATTTTCATGTTTATGCAGGAATCTTTTCTTTTTTTTTTTAAGATTTTATTTATTTGATAGAGAGAAACACAGCCAGAGAGGGAACACAAGCGGGGGAGTGAGAGAGGGAGAAGCAGGCTTCCCGCGGAGCAGGGAGTCCAATGTGGGGCTCGATCCCGGGTCTCCAGGATCATGACCTGAGCCAAAGGCAGTCGCTTAACCAACTGAGCCACCCAGGCACCCCAATATGCAGGAATCTTAAGAAATGTTCTTCTTGGTTTTTGATGGTGTTTAAGTTAATGCTCTTTGATGTTTTTATGTAGAAAATGAGATAATTTTCCAGTCACAATACTCTTGGCTTTTTAATTTTTATTTCAGAGAAGAATCTTGTATTTTCCTTTCCAATATTTAAAGATTTTGCTTCTTTGTCTTGCCTTATGTCATTAGTTACAATCTTCAGAACAAAAGTTGCTCTAGCCCCCAGTTGTGGAAGTCATTTATTGTTGAACAGTGTGCCCCCCAAAATTCCTATGTTGATGTCCTAACTCCCAGTCCTTCAGAAGGTGGCCTTCATTGGAGATAGGGTCTTTACAGAGGTCATCAAATCAAAATGAGGTCGTTAGGGTGGACGCTAATCCAACATGACTCATACAATGTCCTTATACAAAGAGAAGAGTTAGAAGTAGACACACAGGGAGAAAAGGATGTGAACATGAAGACGGCCGTCTATAAACCAAGCAGAAAAGCCTGAGATAGACCTTTCCCTCCCAATCCTCATAAGAAATCAATCCTACTGACACTTTGACTTCAGACTTCTGGTTTCCAGAACTGTGTGACAATACATTTCAGTTGTTTATGTTTAAGCCAAAGTATGGGTCCTTTGTTATGGCAGCTCTAGAAAAGTAATGTGCATAGCAAATTATCCCAACACTCAGTGGCTTAGAATAGCCCCTGTTTTTATTCATTCACTGTGTTTTGGGTCAGAAGGTTGGGCTGGATTAACTGGACTGCCCCTTGCTGGTCTCACCCAGGATCTTTCTTCTGGTTGTGGTCATTTGGAGCTCTACCAAAACAGAGTGGCCTGAGATGGCCCATCCACATAAGAAATGGTTGTGTTAGCCTTTGGCTGAGACAGCTCAACTCTCCTCCATGTGAGACTGGGTTTCTTTACGTGGTGTTCTCAGAGCAGCGTCCCCAGAGGGCATGAACGGGAACTGCAAGGTCTCCAAGATCCTAGGTTTGGACTCACATGTCACTTCCAGCAAGTTCCTCTGTCAAAACATGTCACAGGGCCAGCCCATATCAAAAGGTGGGTCCAGAGACTCTACCACTTATGGGACAAGAGGCAAAGCAATGCCACAACAGAGTGTGCACACTTTGGAGTGGGGCAAATGTGTGGTCAGTATAACCATCTACCGCTCTGACTTTAATGGGAATGTCTAATGATTTATTATTAGTATGATATCCTGCTCCATGTTTCTAATAGATACTTAATTAAAAAAATTATGTCTGCTCTCCAGTTACTTAGAATTTTTATTAGAAGCATATGTGCAATTTTGGTAAATGTCTTTTTGGCATCCCTATAGATGACCATATGGTTTTCCCATTTGACCTCTTAATATAAGAAATGGCAGCAATGGGATTCCTAATGTTCTGTTCTTGTCTATACACTGTTTATTTTCTCTCTCCATTGAGAAGTGAGCTCCTCAAGGGCGTTGACATCTCTGTATCTATGTTCTGGCTCACAATGAATGTCCGTTGAAGTGAGTTTTATTGACAATCATCTAAATTCAAGGCATGTTCTATCAGTTAGATCCAACAGGGCGCTGGAGGTGGGGCATTTCCTTCCCTGAAATTCACACAACGTATTCCTGGGCATCTCATGAGCACCATAGGGACTGCCGCAACTCTTCCTTCTTTGCGCACCTCACTGCTCTTGTCCCCCTTTCCCCTGCGGTACTTTGTCCTGCCCCTTCAGAACTCCGCATCTTCCTCATCATTATCCAATAACCATGCGGGGTCTGTAGAAACAGGAAACAGGATTATTTATCTTTACAATGGCTGCTCTCTCTCCCTGGAAGGTGCATCCTTTTCCCCTACTAGTTTCAGATGACAAGTCATTCTCTTGAGTAGCTCCACATTCACAAAGAAGGAGCCCCAGGTGGATTCTAATGGGAGTTTCTGTTCCCACATTTTAGTTGTATCCTTATGATTTCACTATTTTCAAAATGTCACTGGAAAAGAATTGGGGCAAAATAATTCAATTTCAAACTCTCTCTGGCAGTGGAATCACTGCTGTGACTTCACTAGAAGAATAGAATATTATTTCATCATTGTGAGTCACTACGATAGCAGAGGCAAAGCTTTCTGGAAAGACGCGGGCCTCGGGCTTCATGCAGCTCAGTGGGCTGCACAAACCAGTCTTTGACCTGGAATATCAGCCGAGGCCCAGGAAGATGTGTGCATGCTGATTATAGTCACATGGACAGAGCACCGACTGGAGCCCCAGTGTCCTGATTCCACAGCTGCACGCCATTGGACGTAACATCGTGAACTCCTGCAGATCTAAGAGATGCAGATCAAAGATCGATTTGGAGGAAGGACGATGTGCTGTGAGCTTGTGGGCTTCTGGAAATATCAGGAGGCAAGAGAAGATGCTAGGTAAGAGAGGGGCCTTGGGAACCAGGAGCCAGGGTCCAGGGTTCCAGTTGTTGGGGTGCCGGGCTTGCCCTGCACACTCTGTCTTCCTCCTGTCCATGAGTCTCACTGCCATGAAATGTCAGACCTGTTGGGATACCTGTAGGCCTTCCCAGCTTCTTCTTAATCTCTAACTACAAACCCTTGGTGGGAAACAGGTAGATTCCCCAAACCCATCTTCAGATTCCGGTACTGGCATCTCTTTACTTAACAATAACCTGCTTATGACTCAGTTTGGGGTATAGAAAGGTGCTGTCCTTCTAGGGTTGTTGTTAGACTGGAATAAGAAAGCACATACATGCCTGGTACAAGGAGAGTGCTCAATAAATGTGTGTTGGGTCGATGTCATGTCTTGTCTATTCATTTTTTATTGAGGCAGTAACAAGTCACCACCGACATAGTGGCATAAAAACAAACAAACAAATAAAACACATTTATTATCTGACAGTCCTGTAGGCCAGAAGCCCCACCAGGCGAAAGACAGTGGAGTGTCAGCGGGGATGTGGTCCCTTCTGTAGATCAAGGGGGAGAATCCATGTCTTTGCTTTCTCCAGCTTTTAGAGCTTTCCTGCATTCCTTGGGCCCTTTCTTCCATCTTCAAAGTCAGAAACAAAGGACAAGTTTTTCTCAGAAAACTTCTCTGCTATTTCTATGAAAGAATAGAAAGTATACATATTGGTCCCTCCTCTTCCTCATTTCTGGCATAGATCTCCAAACACCTGTATAATTTCCTGATGCTAAGAGCGTGATGAGCATCCTTGGTTCTAGTATTTGGTCTTTGACCTGGTTCCTGACGCAGAGCTCCTAAGCCCCTTGGAATTTTCTGGATGATGAGAATGTCTTTTGTTCTATTGCAGTGGTTCTTGGTGGAGAGCTTCAGGATGGGGGCTGGTCACCAGAAAGATGTTCCTTGATGAGAAGCTGGGAACTTTGAGCCTCATCCCCATTCTCCAGGGACGGAAGAAGGGCTGGAGAGTGAGTTCATGACCAATCATACCTATGTGAGGAAACCTCCATAAAAAAAAAAGAAAAGAAAAACCTCAGCCAAGCACAGGATTTGTAGAGTTTCTGGATTGGCGTGCACACAGGGGTGCTGGGAGAGGTGCAGGGGGGCATGGGCTTTCCACGCCCTCTCCCCACACCACACCCTATGCAGCTCATCCATCTGGATGTTCCTTTTTATAATAAACTGGCAATTAGTAAATTGTTCTTTGGAGTTCTGTGAGCTGATTTAGCAAATTAATTGAACTTGAGAGTCATGAGGACTTCTGATTTGTAGTCTGCCAGAAGTCATAGGTAACTGGAGGACCTATGACTCGCAGTTGGTGTCTTAGGTGAGGACAGTGTTGGAGGAGGAGCCCTTCATCTGTGGGGTCTGGGCTAACTTGAGTTGATATCAGAATTGAGTTGAATTGCAAGTCACCAGGTGATGTTGCAGAAAATTGCTTGGTGAGGGGGCCCCTCCCCTCTGATGTCGGAAGTGTTGAGTGCGGTAGGTGTGGGACAGTGAGGGAGAACTACAGGAGGAGGAGTGGAGGGTTTTTTGATGTTATCTCTCTTTTTAAGGACCCTTGTGATTACATCTGGCACTCTCAGATGATCTAAGCGAATTTTCCATTTTTAAAAAAGATTTTATTTATTTATTTAAAAGAGAGAGAGAGAGAGAGAGAGAGAGAGAGAGAGAGAGAGCGCATGAGGGGGGGAAGGTCAAAGAGTAGCGAACCAGATGTGGAACTTGATCCTGGGACTCCAGGATCATGGCCTGAGCCAAAGGCAGTCACTTACCTAACTGAGCCACCCAGGTGTCCCCAAGTTCCCTATTTTAAGGTCAGCTGATTAGCAACCTGAATTCCATCTGCAACCTGAATTCTCTGTGTCATGTAACCTAACATAGTCACAGGTCCCAGAGATTAGGACACGGACATACTTGGTGGTAGGCACTCTTCTATCTATGACACCGTGTAACTATTTCTATAATTGCTAAAACAAAATAATAAAAAATAGCTTAATAAATACGGTAAGAATTGCATTGCGCTGAGCTCTTGGCATAGGGTTATGCTGTGTGTGATGGCTGAGATGAAGACACAGGGCCGGGGAGAGACATGGGGTTGGAATCCCAGCTCCCACAGTCACCGGCTGCCCACTTTGAATGATTTATTGACTCCTTTTGTGACTCCATTTCCCAATTGTAGGATAGGGTGGCAAGCACAGCTCCTGTCTCACAAGGATCACCTGAAAAGCTTTCGGGACTTCAGCGTCTGGCACTCGCTAAGTACTTTGTAAGGACTAGTTCATATGTGTTAGATGAGTGAAACTTAGCTCATATACTTACCATCCTTTGTTCACTATAATGTTTTGGGGCCTCCCACTGCTGTTTTGATAGGCTACGTGTACTTTCTTGCCCTTTTCTTTTGCTAGATATGTTTTGCTTCTTTATCCAAATATGCATCACTTTTCTGACATTATTCCCTAAAAAGCTAGACTCTGGCCTCCAGTGTCTTTCATCAGCTCTGCCCTCTTTTGCAGAGGGCCTGGTCCCTGTGCCCACCCCACAGCATCTGGGAGCAGCTTAGAGGAACACTTCCTGATGTGTTTTTTTTGTTATTGTTTGGGGGGTTTTTTTGCAAGTTTTCAAGAGACAGATTCTGCTTCTTTGCATTCCACTCAGCGTCACTGTCCTTATCCCTAATTCCAATGCCCTCTTCTCAAAGCCCCTCACGAGGTTCTTTGATATATTTGAATCAAAATTCTTGTCGTTCCCAAGAGTCAACAGATGTAAATACATATACACAGATGCCCATTCTAGCGACTGTCCCCAGGACCCCAGGGCCCTGTCTGAACATACAAGGTCATGTATATGTGTGTATCTATGCATACACAAACACGCCCTATTATCACCACTGTTCCCTCAGAAAATCATCTCTACTTTATTTCCATCATAAGCATACTCATTCCAAGTCTCAGCTTTTGCTTAAGCTCTGGTTGCTTTTGTGTCGATCCAGCACCAGGAAGTTAAAGTTGTTGTAAGAGCCCTCAAACTGAAGCCCCAACCCAGGGGGGCTCCAGAGGAAGCCTGTGGAGGAGGGGTCCAAGTCAGAGCACGACCACTGACGCCCTCTGTTGCGGCAGGGGGTCTGCGTGGATGCCAACACCGTAGTTGGGTTCCTTAATCCGTGAGCCTGCATGCAGAGGCTGTGGCGCTCCGATTTCCCAGCATAGCGAGGATTGCTTCAACGGCCTACCTGATAGGGTCTGAGCAACTCCCCGTGTATTCTTAACACATCACGGAAGAGCTTTGTTTCCTCTCCAGGGCTCTGAGGGAAGTGGAGGATCTGACTGTCAGGCTCTGATCACGTGCCCTCTGCCACAGATGGGGCTCATCGGCACCACGACCCCCAAAGGGTCTGAGGTGAAGGGCAAAGGAAAACTGCAATGTAGTCAAAGCTCAGAAGCACAAAAACCAAAGCCAGGAATTTAACCGCACCCGTGGGTTACCAGGAGAAAACTGCTTTTTTGGAGACAGTCTCTGAAAAGAAGTTGTCAGTGACAGAAGACAGGCTTCCGTTCTCTCCAGTTGTTTGCAGCAAAATCGGAGACTGCCACATCTTCTCTGCATGCACTTCTGAGTCGACTATGGAACTAACATCATGAAAGTTCTAGAATTTTGCTAAATTCCTATTTAGTCTTGTTCATGATTCCAAAGGAAAAGTTCCATGATAAGGTACTGTTTTAACAAGATACACGGGGGGAGGAATTTCATGGGATTTTGGGGAAGAGTTCCAGCAGATGGAAAAGCTGATGCCACAATTTTGTGAAAGTCACCCCCGTTTGTGTGTTGTCTCACCCACAACAACACGAACACCAGGTGAACGAAGGCCTTCACCAACCAGGGAAATGCAATTGGGAAATCTCCACGTGAGCATCGCAGAAGCTGCAAAGGAGGAAGCGGAGGTAAGTTTGTGTCTTCAGACATGGGGAAGGTTTCCTAATAAGGTGGTGGTGAGTGAGGCTCCCCTGGAACCGTGGGATGACTCGGGGGTCACTGGGTGAGGACATGGCTTCTATGTCCTCATGACCTTGTCATATCTAAAGGCTGCATGCTGGAGATCAATTAGACCCTCTTCCTTCCCAGACGGCCGCATCTTTATTTTTTAAATGAATGGATTTTTCTTTCCTTTTTGCTTTTTAAGATTTTTATTTATTTATTTGAGAGAGAATGCAAGAGAGCATAGGGGGAGGGGTGAGGCAGAGGGAGAAGCAGACTCTCTGTAGGAAGAGAGTGGGAAGTGGCGTCTGATCCTAGCATCCCAAGATTGTGACCCAGGCTGAGGGCAGACGCTTCACCAACTGAACCTCCCAGGTGCCGCTAGACTTTATTCCTTGGAGCAGTTTGGGGTTTACAGAAAGTTTAAGCAGAAAGTATAGAGAATTCCCGTATGCCCTCCCCTCCCCAGAGTGGTCCTTCTAACTGCCACCTGCACGGTGTAGAGCGTTTATTACAGCTGATGAACCAACAACGTTGGCTTGTTCTTAGCAACTCACTTCCATCATTCACTTTGGGTCCTTCTGTGTGCTGTGTGCCCTGTGGGTTTTGACAGACGCATTCATCACGTGTCTGCCCTTACACAATCACTCTGGAGAGCTTTACAGCCTTAAAGATCCTCTGGGTGGGCTGCCCCTTTTAGGGTCCTCGGGGGCAAATGTCCCTATTTGTTTTGTCTTCATCTAGTGGCGATCGTCTATATAGAGCCTTTGTTCCTTCAGGACCCCACTGTATCTCTTTCCATCCCCATCTTTCTTTGGTCCTTGCACGCCAGACTCCGGTTTAGAGTTCCCCACATTATCCAGAGGCTCACTCTCCTTGGGCGGCACGACCGCGAATACTCGCCCCCCGCCCCCGGCCGCTCTGCGCTCCCGCCCCGTGTCCTCCGGGCGGCTGGCCCTCGTGGGCTCACCCTGACAGCCTGCTGGCCCTGATTCCCGTCCAGGCCGAGCTCCGCTTGGCTCCTCCATGAGTGAGTAACATCTGCTTCGTGGAATGAACCGCCACTTCCTCGGCTCTCCTGCTCCTGCTTGTGTCTCCTGGGCTCATCTCCTGGCAGGAACCTGCCCCGAGTCGCTGTCAAAATAGCTGCTTCTGGAGGCACCATCACAGCCGTGCTCAGAGCCCCCTTTGGAGCCCCGGGACATTAGCTGGGTGAGCCACGCTGTCCGGGCCCTTCCTGGGGGCAGAACACCTGCACCCCCTCCTGCTCTCTGCAAGACGCCACAGGGGCTTACTTGTTTTTGTTTTTGTTTTTTGTTTTTTATGATGCAGGCAAGTCAGTGGCTGGGCCTGACTGTGGCTGGAGGTACTTCCCCTCTCTGCCCCCGAGTCCCAGCTGTCGGAGTCTGACTTGGTTCTGCAGGGGCCCGACGAGGAGTGGGCTGCAGAGTTGGGACCCTTGGGGTGGGCTCGGCATGTGCCAAGCTCGGTGCCCAGTGATTGCTCAGCTCGTCTGGGATCCTCAGTCTCTGGGCTACGTCCTTCTCTCCCCAGTGGGCTTCTCCTCTCGGAAACTAACCTTGCCGGCCTGGAGAGGCTTGCTGGCTTCCCGGACCTGCGGCATCTGTGGCTTGTGGAGTCGGCAAGGGGCTCGGGTCCCTGGGCGCAGGGCACGGTTGCAATGGCTTTAAGGAACGCTCCTTCTGTCTTCAGTGAGCTTGGGCTGGTGGGAGCCCCGGCGGCCAGGCCAGCATGGGGAGCCGACACACGGAGCCCAGACTTCACCTCTCGCTGAGCCCTGATGTGACATTTCCACAGAAGACACCATCTGTGTGGCAGCGGCAGCAACCTCTTCCCGTGACCCGGTGAGAAGCCCCCCTGGGGCCCGAGGCTCGGGGGCAGAGGCCAGGGGGACAGACGCCCGCAGGGAAGAGCCCTGTGCTGGCCGACGTCTGGGCTGCATGAGTAAGCAGACGTGTCTGTAGAGAGGAAAGGAAGAAATCGGGAGTGGGGAGCTCTGCCGTCTCCTCACTCCTTGGGTGAAAATTTTGTGCCAAAACTAGGACAGAAGCAGCTTGTCAGGGAGATGTGGGAGGCAGGAGGCACTCTCCGTGGGACTCTGCAGGTGAGGGAAGGAGGGCAGGTGTCTGAGCCAAGATGGAAGATGTTCTAAGATCTCCCAGAAAATAGCGACAATTTTTATGACAGGGGAAGCATTCAGGGGTGCACGTGCTCTTCCTTCAGGAACGTTCTAAGGGAGGGGTGAGACCGGGCTTCTCAGTCTTCACATTCCTGCCAGCAACTGGCTGAGGGCTGACCCGGCGAGGGGGAGAACGGGGCCCTTCCTCAGGGGTCTGCCTGGGCCACAAGATTCAAATACCAGCGGTATATTTGAGCAGGGGGTTGACATAATGTACATGGCATTCCAGAAAGTTCCCTGGGTAGCTGTATGCAGGGTAAGTCAGAGGCAGGAAGACAGACAGCAAATTCTGGGACAAATACAGGGCAACGTCGGGGGGAAGCAAGGTGCGGCCTTGGGAGCCATCCAGTGACCGTTCACAGGTATTATGAAGACCCATGGTCTGATGAGGAAGATGGCAAGGCCATTACCAAAAATACGTGGCTCAGGATAAGGAGAGGGATAGGACAGAACAGTAGTAAGAGTGAAGGATTAAAGGCTCTCCCTGTGGGACCCTGGGTTAGGCCACTAGAAAGGTGGTCCTGGAGCTCAGAGGACATGTCAGGGGCAGGGCGGAATGGGAGGGAGGAACGGAGTTCACGGCTGAAGCTGGAGGGCGGGGCATGGGACCAACAGTGACTGTAGATAAACAAGCCAAGCCGATGGATGAGGACACAAATAGCAGAAGGCCTCCAGGAAGGGGCAATAATGACCAGAGAGCGGGCAGAGAATCAGAGGAGGAGAGTGTAGGCAGGGAGGTTCCAAAGAGGGAGGGCTCGGCCATGTCCTGTGTTTTTTCTGGGTCAGGAAGTCAGGCTCATGAGGGGCTATGAAGGGCACTGTTGCAGCCTATGTTGAGGTCTAGACGCTGGTAGGCTGAGGACTGGGGACGAGGGGCCTGGGATTCAGAGATGACACATTGCTTGATTCTCCAGTGAGTATCAAGAAAGCACTTAGGAATTATGCAAATCACCATGAATTCAAAGGAGGTGATAAACTGATGGGGTGACCTGCCTCCCAAGGGCTTACATCCAGAAAGACAGATGTCAGAACAAAGAGAGGCCAGCACACAGGGAACAGCGCGGCCCAGGGCACCGAGGAAGGCAGCTCCCCCTGGGGAATCAGAGGAACATCTGTTGAGCTGAATGTTCCAGATTTCTAGCAAACCTGGAATGCCTAAGGCTTCCCACCAGTAATACAGATCTCTGCTGGGGGAGCATGTGCACGTGTCCCACCCTCGGAAGACTCAGTTTCCTCATTTAAAATATGAGGGGCCTCCCTGTGCTCCATGTGGGCATTTCTGCCTCTAACAGTTGTTTCAAGAGTCTTTGAAGTCCAGAAAACAGTATGGGCACTTTTCCCAATATTCAAGGGGAATTACCAGATATCCCTTCATTCCACTCCTTCGTATACACACAAAAGAATTGAAAGTAGGGTCTTGAAGACTTATGTAGGGATGTGCACAACTACATTCACAATGGCGTTATTCACAAGAGCCAAGGGAAAAAGGAGCCCAAGTGTCCATCCCGGGATGAACGGATAAACAAAGGGCAGCAGAGCCCGACGCTAGAATATTATTCAGCCTTGGAAAGGAAGGAGGTTCTGATACGGGCTACAATATGGATGGACCTTAAGGACATGATGTGACGGGAAATAAACCTGTCACAAGATCAAATACTGCATGCCTCTAAGAATATGAGGTGTTTCCCCCAATGTTCATTGCAGCAATGGCCACAATCGCCAAACTGTGGAAAGAGCCAAGGTGCCCATCAACAGATGAATGGATAAAGAAGATGTGGTACATATATACAATGGAGTACTATGCCTCCGTCAGAAAGGATGAATATCCAACTTTTGTAGCAACATGGACTGGACTGGAAGAGACTATGCTGAGTGAAATAAGCCAAAAAGAGAAAGTCAAGTATCGCATGGTTTCACTTACCTTCGGTGCATGAGGGGCAAACTGAAGGACAGTGGCAGAAGGAAAGCAAATGGGAAGTAGGGTAATCTAGGGAGGGAAATGAAACAACAGAGACTTTGGACACAGAAACAAACTGAGGGACTTGGAGGGAGGGGGGTGGAGGGATGGGAGAGCCTGGTGGTGGGTACTGGAGACACCTAAAGCGTGGAGCACTGGGTGTGGGGAATGGGGAATGAATCTTGGAACACTGGCAAAAAAAAATTTTAGTAACAATAAAAAAAAAAGGAATCTGAGGTGTTTCTACTGGTTGATTCACAGACATGGCAGGCAGTGTGGTGGCTGTTGGGGGCTGGGAGAGGGGGAAATAGGGCGTGGTTTCAAGGACACAGAGTTCCAGTTTTGCCACATGAATAGAGCTCTGGAGATGGTCAGTGTTGGATGCACAGCAGTGTGAATATACTCTATACCCCTGAGGCGCACACTGAAAAGTGAGTAAAGTTGTAAATTTTATGTGATGTGTATTTTATCACAATTTAATACAAGTGATATGAATACAGATATAACTCATTTAAAGTTGTAAATCTTTTTATAAAATTGGAATTTTAAATTTTTACAAAATGTAAAGCCATCGGGAAAGGCAAACCGCATTAGACTAGGTGTCAGATTTGAGTTTTATTTAGTTCGATTTGAAAAAAACCACCTTTGAAATGGGCAGTGGGGTGAGTCTACAGGAAGCATGGCTGGCCAGCTCTCTCACTGGTGGGTTGACTGGCCACAGACCCAGACTATGGGTCAGGTTCAGGTCTTCTTAGAGGCCTGAACCAGCAGCTTCCTGGGGCATGTCCTCGCATGGCAATAGCAGTACCAGGGACCAGAGCCGATTGGGCCACACAGTTGTGGCTTCTGATCATGTCATAGCAACCAACCGTCCATCAGCTCCATAGTCCAACTCACATGGCCAAGGCCAAAATAAGGCAGAGGGGAAGAATATTGTTCTGACACCCAGAGGGGACTGAAATTTTTCTGGTTGTGTCTGCATATAATCCCATAAAAGAGTGGGAGAGAGGGGTCAGTGCTCTAATCATCCTCAATCAAATTTCAGAATTGAAGCCATTTCAGAGTGAAGACGACCGTTTCTTAATGTTGCTCCATATTTACTTGATTTCTTGCAAAGTCCTCTCTCTAATGAGCCCTTGTTTTCATGACTGTGTTTGTATTGCTATTTGGGTAAACAAATCACAGCCTTTCTGAGAAAAGGCTTCTCTGTTTGTTCTATTTCTGTCGATGAAAGTGGTTCACAGGAGCTGAACTCTTCTGACTCGCATGCGTTCCGCCAGCATCCTTCCTGTCTGCTGGAGTCACACTTTTTAATTTTGCCAATAGATGTTTTGGGTTTTTTTAAAATTTCCACACTACATCAATTTCAGCACTGTGCAGTAGCCTGACCCTGTGTCTAGCTCTCGCTAATTTCCTACAACCATCTTGGTCATTAGTTGGAAACAGATCTAGACATTAAGCATTCCTGATAATGCCTCTGACATGTAATCATTGACTGCATCCATCACATCCACCTTCATTATGCCATATGTCAGGCACGTTCCCCAATTAACACAGGGGAAGTTGAAATCAGACATATTGTCATCACAGCTGAGTGGTCTTATCAGGGCTCTCCTGTTTCCATGTAACCGCACAGCAAGATATGCAGGCAGCAGACTTTTTATTAGGTAGTATGGCTCAATTTCCTTGGCTCACAGGAAATAATAGAAGTGGGAAACCCTCAGGAAGAACATAATGCTAATACTCCTGCTCTGTTTGTCATCAATGACAAATACCGGCAAACATCCAGAAGCCATTTTGTGTTTCAGTACTTAGAGCCTCACCTGTTAATTCTGGGCTTCAAAGTGATGTTTTTGAAAGTGTCGCCTTGGTTCTTTGTAAAATGAGTGGATTTCCAGGGACCTGGCTTTCTTTTTTCCAGGATGCAAGCATTGCTTATGGAGGCACTCACCTGTGTGCCTGCTGGTTGAGCCACAGGAGGATGCAGTGTGGCTGCCAAGGAAGAGCAGAGACTCTGCAGATGTTGCACCATGGACCAGGTTCTGCAGCACCAAGTGGCCAAACTGTGGAATCATGGGTTCTGGTGGAGCATCCCTGAGAATTTTGTGACATTGTATATTTCCAGGAGAGGAAGTATTGAAGCAGAACTCATGCAGACACAGCATCTTTGCAAGAAGATTGTTTGAGTGTTAAATATAAGGTATTAAGAAAGACAGTTGGTAGCGATCAGCTCTCCAGCTGTTGATTTCCATCGGCAGAAAAGACATAACAATTAAGTTACCACCAGAAGGACCTGCTGTATTCTGGCTTTTCTGTGAGCCAGGAAGATCTCCTGCTTGCCCAGGGCAGACATGGGTCTTGAGGGCAGATTACCCCGGGGATAGGACAGTGTTCTTCAGTTCCTGTCTTAACTCACTCTCCTGGCCCACCCTCTGTGTAGTATTTGAGCAAGTGGCTGGCCTTGAATGGACTCACTTAGAGATGAATAGCAACCAAGGAGGAATAGACATGGATCTCAGAAGGAAAAGTGCAAAATGAAATGATACAGAGAGCACACTAAATCAAATGTAGGTCCAAAATACATGACTGAAGCAGAATTATGCCATGGGATGATAGGTATTTTGGGGATAAACACTTCTCTTTGATAACAAACAAATACAAGATGGTAGGTCACAAAAGAAGGCGGTGAAGACTGAACTGGAAAGCTTAGGAAAGAAATGGAGAATAAAAATCAAGTACTTTCAGAAATCAATGACAAGTTAGAATGAATATTGAAGAGATTGAGATTGGCTTGAAGGAGAAACTTGAGGCAATGAAATGGAAAGAAACAGTTTATAAACCATAGAGAACATGTTACAAATGAAAGATAGAGAGAGGAGATGAGAGGAGATCACACTATAAAAAATGGTGCTTTGGAGAAGGGAAAAATTGAAATGGAACTGAAAAATCATTCAAAGATATAACAGAAAAAAATTTACCTGTGATGACAGGATTTCTACATATGAACCTGGAAAGAGCAAGAAGAAACTGGTACAGAATGAAAACTTGAGAGAGATGCCCAGAAATTTAATGATAATTTGTGTGGGTGGGTGTCAGACAAAAGGGCATAAAAAATCAAGTTCACAAGGACATAGGGAATATTTGAGCCTTTTTCAAAAATATGACATAACAAAATCCAGCAAAATGAAAAAATCCTGGTGAAGGAATTTGTCAAATCTATATCAATGTGATAATTATGTGTATAGAACAAAGTAAATATTGCAAATCTTGAAATGTAAAATGATCCAAATACAAATATCAGGAGGTAGAGTGTGTAGAGGAGGTGGGAGAGGTGTAAATGTGTGGATTATTCATTTTTCAAAAGATATTTGCCAAGATGACAAGGAAGTCAAGGTTTAGACATGTTAAAATTATAGGTAACTCCTCAAGGAGTTAAAAAGCAATGTAACTAAATAAATTTCCAAAAAAGTGGAAATTATACACAATGCAAAATGCTGATGAAAATTAAGTAAAACAAAGCATTAATAAAGAAACATGTTTCACCTGGATGTTTAAAAAGTCTCCCTTAAACACAAATGGAAGAGGGGATTATAATCAAAATGACCAGGGAAATTATAATAGGTAAAGAATTGTATACCAAAACTTACAAAGAGTTAAAGGATGAACAAATTTATATCTTTAAATACCTGTGTTGTGAACAGGAAAGGCTGAAGATAAATTATTATTTAAATAGTGAAGTTTAAAAACAAACAGTAATACAAAAGGAAATAAAAATGTTAATAAAGATAAATGTAGAAAATGTATTACAAATAGAAAAGTGTAGAACTAATAAATTACTTCAAGAGATGGTTCTTTGCAGTGGGAGAGATTGTAGCTAACATAATTAAGAGAAAAGGACACAAGACATAAATATAAAAAATTAAAAAAAAACAGAAAAAATTAGGACAAGTAAATATATTAAATGCCTCGATAGAATAATGGATGACCTATTACAGGAAAACATTATTTACCAAACTCAATAATTAATTCCTAGAAGATTGTGGTAGAATATCTAAAATGGCCTCCCAAAGATACTCTACTCTAATACTTTGAAGCTGTGACTATGTTACAGTCTCACTACCATGATTGTTACATGGCTTAGCTCCCCCTAAACTAAGAGATTATGTGGGTGAACTTTATCCAGTCACCTGAGCCCTTAACGCAGGAAACTTCCTCCAGCTGATGGTGGGAGAAAAAGTCAGAAAAATTTGAAGTATGAAAAGGAGTCAGTGCACTGTTGCTGGTTTGGAGGAGGAAGGATCATATGACAAGGACGGCAGCTGACCTCCATGGACAGTAGTAAGGAAATGTGGGCAGCCGTCCCACAACCACAAGGGGCTGAATTCTTCTGACAACCTTAATATTCCTGGAAGCAGATTCTTCTGTATAGTTTCTGGTTAAGAGCCCAGATAAGGTGACATCTTCTTTTTTTTTTTTTTTTTAAGATTTTATTTTTATTTATTTGACAGACAGAAACACAGCTAGAGAGGGAACACAAGCAGGGAAAGTAAAAGAGGGAGAAGCAGGCTTCCCCATGTGGGATTTGAACTTGGGACTCTGGGATCAAGACCTGAGCCAAAGGCAGATGCATAACAACTGAGCCACCCAGGCATCCCGGCAGGTGACATCTTGATTGCAGCCTTGTACAACCCTAGCCGATGAAGTAGAGGCTGTGTGGACTTTCATGGACAGAACTATGAGATAGTGAATGGATGTGATTTTAAGCACAATGCTGCAATAAGGAACAAAGATACAGCACAACAAAGCAGACATATTTCCAAATAAACAGGATTGTAAATAAGTTTCAGAGACAAATTCTGTCAAAACTTTCAAGTACACATAATCTTAATTATTTATTGAAACCAGAATAACATAGAAAATAGAACTTGACACATACAGTGTGACCACAAAGACTTAATGGCAATCTCAGGTATGAATACTGATGCAGGAAATTTAAAATCAAATATTAGCAATAGATTACAGCAGCCTATTACGAAAACCTAAATCTACTACTATCAAATGTGTTCCCCCTAGGAATGCATGGATGGTTTGACATCAGCACACCTGTTAATATAATTCATGATATTTCTCAATCAAAGAAGAATGATCAAATGACCTTCATGGGTGATAAATATATATACATATTAAGAAAATTCATGTTAAGTCTTGCCATGATCAAAAGATCTTAATGAACTAGAAAATGATAGCAGGTCTTTCTGTAATGGAAGGGCAAAAGCTAATATCCAGCTAGTGGGGACACTGAAAACTTTTCCAGTAAAGCCAGGATAAAGGTTATTTTAAGAAGTCAAATGAAAAATAAATAAAAATCATGTAAGCTTTGAACCTCTCTTTGCAACACTTTGGAGGAGGGTTTGAAAGGCAGGGCAGGTTATGCCTCCCAACTTGGGCGTCATTCCAGTAACAAAATGATAACATAATGATTTCCTTTTATTACCGAGCACTAACTCTGAACCTGTGGCCATGCTCAACACCTTATTTTCATCCTCCCAGAGACTTTATAGGTGTCCCATGTTATTCCCTTTTTACCAGGGGGAGACTTGCGGCACAAGGAGAGAGGCTAGTGGACATGCCCCAGGCCATCTAGCTAGCGTTGGATGCAGACAGAATTTTAAAGATTGTATTTATTTTATTCAGGAGCTTGTTTGAAGGTACTAGCAGGGAAAACAGTAGCTCCTATCCCTCTGACTGATAAATGGTCCCCCTCTATGGGGGAAGATTGTCCTCTTCCACCGAGCCCACCACTTCTGGAGGAATAAACATGGAGTAGTGAGCAAGGAAGGGGACACACACCTATCCAGTCAGATCAGCTGAATCAACCCTGATGATTGATGGGGTGACAGATGTTTTATAGCCAGATGGCCCTCACTTCCTTTTAATTTTATTTGAGAAAGAGAGAGTGAACACTAGAGCAGACGGGGGGGGTGGGGGTGGGAAAAGGGAGACGGAGAGAGAATCTTAAGCAGACTCCACATGCAGGCACAGAGTCTGACCGGGGAAGGGGTGGGGGGGGCTTGATCCTATGACCCTGAGATCATGACCTGAGCCAAAATCAAGAGTTGGATGCTTAACCAACTGAGCCACCCAGGAGGGCCAGTGGAAACAGGATGTTAACCACCAGTTCATTTGACCCCCAAATCTAAACCTTTACCCTCTGGGCTATTTCCTTTTACTTTTGAAAGGAGATAGTAGATGCAAGTGCCAATTTTCCAATACAAATGACGTGAATAGTCTGTCTGGGTTTACATGGCAGCCCACAATGTTGAAACATCATGACAGAAGGCGCCCACAAGAGTTGACAAAGTGACCCTGCTGCTGGGGACCCACATGGAGATTCAAAAGGGAGCAGAGGCCCTGGAGAGTCAACAAAAGGCCGTGGTCCCAAAGAGCTCCCGTAGTAGCGTGGCAGGGAGCTGGGGGGCTGAGGGAATCCGCTGTGGCTGGGGGCTCCCTGAACAAGGTGTGCCTGAGACAGTTGTGTTGGAGTTGGGGGCCAGGCTGGCTCGAGGGGGGTTGGGAGAGTAGGCAGGGTGAGGATTTTGATGCTTTTTTTCTCTTTTAATCACAGTCTTCAGCGAGGCCTCAGAGTAGTGAAGCGCTGAGTTGGGTGTCCAGCCTGCTCAGGTGTGGGTCCTGCTTCACCCCCTCCCTCATTTCCAGCTTGTGACTCAACCGCTCTGTGTTTACAGGAGGGATAACGGTGCTGTTGCTTGTGCCCTGATCCATGAGAATGGCCTAGCACTGTTACCTGAATCACAGCAATCACTCAAGAAGATTCCTGTTAAGTTAAACAAAAGTGAGACTTTAAAAAGGTGGCATAGACTAAAGGGCCTTGGGACACAGCTGATGCTCTCACCGCCATTAGGTAGCACATGCCTTGAGGGCACGAGAGGGCGATGACAAGCAGCTGGCTTTCTGTGGAGGAAGTGACCCTTCACCGAGTATCCAACGCCCATCCTCTCTCCTAGAGGCAGGTATTGCTATTCCCATCTTACAAGTGATTTTCCCCCTTCGGCTTACCAAGGGAATGACTGGCAAATCCAGAACTATTTCCAAAGCAAAGCTGCCTCTAGATGTTCGAGATCCATATTCATATTTCAAGATCATTTCCCAAGATCTTAGTTAGTGCTACTCAGCGGCTCAGTGAAATTTACTTATGTTATCATATTTTATTCCATCTTGACAAAAATATGGAGGTAGGAGCATTTTTGTTTAACTGCTACACTGCAAGTTCAACTCCATTTTGATGATGAGAAAAAGTAAGTCTCAGCAAAGCTAAGTGACTTGCCCAAGCGAAATAGCTAACAAGGGCTGGGGCTGTGATTTTAGTCCCAAGGGTTCTAATCATGAACCTGGCAATCGGTCTTCCTTCTTAGCATTTACCGATTGATTGAATAGCTTAGTGAATTATTTTAATGCAAATTATCTGCAACCATTGCCTCAGCCAGGAAATAGAATGTGGCCAGCCACCTTACACATCCCTCCACATGCCCCATTCCAATCTTAGACCCTCTTATTTCTATAACAACCACATCCTTGGAGGTCTCTGTGTTTTTATCATTCAAATGTGGTTTTGACATTACAATCTTGCCCATATTTTGAAATAGTACATATAGGGCGCCTGGGTGGCTCAGTTGGTTAAGTGACTGCCTTCGGCTCAGGTCATGATCCCGGACACCCGGGATCGAGTCCCACATCGGGCTCCCTGCTCGGCAGGAAGCATGCTTCTCCCTCTCTCAGTCCCCCTGCTTGTGTTCCCTCTCTGGCTGTGTTTCTCTCTGTCAAATAAATAAAATCTTAAAAAAAAAAAA
>PITA01018976.1:0-38913 GCA_004023965.1 Spilogale gracilis | reverse complement strand
TTAAATACACACACACATACACACACACACACACACACACACACTAATGGCAGGGTGCCCAGCTGGCTAAATCTGTGGAGTATGCAACTCTTGATCTAAGGGTTGTGAGTTCCAGCCCCATGGTGGGTGTAGAGATTGAAAGAAAAACCAAACCTGGGGCGCATGGGTGGCTCAGTCGCTAAGCGGCTACCTTCAGCTCAGGTCATGATCCTGGAGTCTCAGGATTGAGCTCCACACTGGGCTCCAGGCTCTGCGGGAAGCCTGCTTCTCCCTCTGTCACTCCCCCTGCTTGTGTTCTCTCTCTGGCTGTGTTTCTCTCTGTCAAAGAAATAAATGGAAGGAAGGAAGGAAGGAAGGAAGGGAGGGAGAGAGAGAGAAAGAGAGAAAGAGAGAAAGAGAGAAAGAGAGAAAGAGAGAAAGAGAGAAAGAAAGAAAGAAAGAAAGAAAGAAAGAAAGAAAGAAAGAAAGAAAGAAAGAAAGAAACCAAACCAACAAATAAGCAAACAACAAAACCCCCCAGAGTTATGGGGGCCCCTGGATGGCTCAGTTGTAGAGCCCATGACTCAGTCTCAGGGTCTCGAGTTCAAGCCCCACATTGGGCATGGAGCCCATCTGAAAGAAAGAAATAAAAACAAGTAACTAATTTTGTAAAATACATATACACTGATAACCCACCCTCATCCTTCCTTTTTGTTTCCTCTTTTGGTCTCCTGCTTTATGGTACCTGAAGCACTCGTTTGTACTACGCCTTTGGGAACTGAATGAGGAAGAACTGCAGCGTTGCCTACACTTAGGGACGGCAAAATGCCCTTAAATGCCAAGGGAAACTAGGGTGGGGTGGGGAGCTCCCGCAAAGACCCCGGCTCCTCCCAGTTTCTGGTTCCGGGGAAGAAGGGCAGGAAGGCGGCGATCTGGGAGGCTAAACTGGGGCACTATCGCCATCTGGTGGCATACCCCGGCCATGGCTGTGGTCGCGGCGGCAAGCCCCGGGGGGCTCAAGCAGAACAAAGGACGTCCGTGGATGGAGGCGTCAGGCTGGGCATTCTGCCTCCGCCCGAAGAGCTGACGCGCTCTGGCCATAAGTGGAAGGGGCTGCCTCCTGGAAAGGGTGAGCTCCCTGACCTGGGAGTGTGTAAGCAGGGAGCCCTAGACTGAACTTTACACGACTTACAGGCCATCATCACTTGCAAATATGAGTGGCCAAGGTCTTAAGATCTTAGAATCATCAAGGTCATCAGGACTTCCGACTCCCCCGTCCCCCGCCAGGTCACAGTCACACGGAAGCTGAGAACCGCCCGGGATCACCCCGTTCGCCCCTGACGCTGTTTCTGCCTCCCTCCTTGTCGCTCCTCCGCCTCCACCCCAATGTGCGCAGCCTTTGTTCAACCAAGGTCGTGGGGCGCGTTCAAGCCCCAGCCCTCAGAGCTTTTCCTTATCTCTCAGGTCTTCCTGTGGCATGGCCCGTGGCTCCACTCCCCTTCCCCGTCCCGTCCGTCCCAGTCCCTGTCATCCTTTCCTCCCGCCTCTCACCGCTTTCCTGGGTCCTTCCGCGCCTCCCCCCCCGCCCCCCCCCGGCGCCGCCGGGGACCTCTCTCGTACACCAATGCCGTTTGGGTGCTTGGGACAAGTTGCTGTCACCACTCTGGATAGTTCTCCAGAGCATTTCCTTAGCGTTCATCCCCTGACCACCCAGGCATCTGGACAGTCCGCTGCCCCCCTGTGGGTCCACATGGGAGCCGAGTCTGCAGCTCCTTTCCTCTTAAACTTCTTCCTTTTGAAATAGTGTCATACTTATAGAAAAGTTGTAAAAATACTACAAAGAACTCCCTTAGACACGTTACCAGGAATCATTGATTTTGGGGTGTCTGGCTGGGTCATTTGGTAGAACACACAACTCTTGATCTCCAGGTTGTGAACTCCAGCCCCACCCGTTGGGCCTAGAGTTTGCTTAAAAAAGAAAAAAGTCATTGATTTTTCCCATTAGTCCCATTTGCTTTCTCTTCTCTGTGCCTCTCTTACACACACACATTACATCTTTTTGTTATTTTTTTTTTTAAGATTTTATTTATTTGACAGAGAGAAACACAGCCAGAGGGGGAACACAAGCAGGGGGAGTGAGAGAGGGAGAAGCAGGCTTCCCGCTGAGCAGGGAGCCCCATGTGGGACTCGATCCCGGGTCTCCAGGATCATGACCTGAGCTGAAGGCAGTTGCTTAACCAACTGAGCCACCCAGGCGCCCCTTGTTATTATTATTAAACCACTTGGAAGTAAATTACATCACAGTCCTTCACTTTTTTTGTTTTGTTTTGTTTTGTTAAGAGAGCATGGGCATGGAGGAACAGAAGGAAAGGAATTTTGAGCAGGCTCCAGATCCAGTGAGGGGCCTGACACTGAACCCTGAGCTCATGGCATGAGCCAAATTCAAGAGTCTGGCGCTTAAGTGACTGAGCCGCCCAGATGCCCTTACTTTTTTTTTTTTTTTTTTTAAAGTAGGCTCCACACCCAAGGTGAGGTTTGAACTCAGGACTTTGAGATCAAGAGTCCCGTGCTCTACCCACTGAGTCAGTCAGGCACTCTCCTGTCATAGTCCTTAACCTTAAGGGCAGTGTCATTTCCTGAGAATAAGGATATCCTCAGACACTTACTGAATTCAGGAACTTTAACACTGAGGCAATCTTTTAACCTTAGTCAAGAGTCCAAATTGTAATTTTGTGAATTATCCCAAAACTGTCCTTCACAGCACTTTCTTTTTGTTTTGGTCCAGGAGCCCGTATTTTATTTAGTGGTCGGGTCTCTTGAGTCTCCTTTAATCTGGAGCAGTTCCTCAGCCCCTCTGCCCTGTGTGAAGTGACATTTATGAAGAATCTAGGCCAGCAGCTTTACGAAGTTCCTCAAGGCAGACATTTTCTTTCCTCCTATACTTTTGCTCTAAGCACCAATGGTCTACCTATTTCCTCAGGCATCACCTCCTGGATGGTGTGCTTCTTTCTGTCCCTCTTGAGCACTGTTGGCTCTATGCTTGTCTCTATCCCAGCTTCTCTTCCACAAAAGTGTCACTCCCATGTGTTCCTGGTCTTGAAGGGACTATTTCTCCCACTAGCTGGTGAGCTCTTGAGAAGAGCCTGCCTCTTCCTCAGTGTCTACCTAGCATGACTGAATTGTTTGTTGAATGAGCACGTGAAAGAAACAGCTCTCCTTCCATGGATGCCCTTCTTCCCAGATCTGAAATGGGTACTGTGGCATCCAAATACCTGTTGGGACAGGGTAACCACAGAGGAACATGTACTTCAAGTGCCCTTTGCTATCTGTGAGGAAAGGTAAAAACGGGAGCGAGAAGTGACTTCCTGCAGGTTCCCTGGCTGGAGAGGTGTGGCCCGTGAGTCATTACTGACTCATGCTTTGCCCTTCCTGGAGCCAAGTGGTCTTCTGTGGTTTGGTGTGAGAAACAGAGTCGTAAAAACCAAAGTGAGGGAGGGCCGCCTAGGTGGTTCAGTCAGTTGGGTGTCCAGCTTTTGGTTTGGGCTCGGGTAGCGATCTCAGAATCATGGGATGGAGCCTTGCATCTGGCTCAGGGCTCAGTGCGGAGTCAGTTTGGGATTCTCTCTCCCTCATGCCCCGCCCCTCCCCACATGCACGCACTCTCCCTCAAATAAATAAAATCTTAAAAAAACAAAACCAAAGTGAGATCTGCAAGAATGTGCACAAAATAGAGACATTTATGTAGTTTTAAAACATGAAGAGCAAGTCTTTATCTGCTTGCGTAGGAAACAATCGCAATACCAATGGCAGCAGTTACCTTGGGAGGAATGGATGACACTGGACAGTTGACCATTAAGCTCGAATTCACAAACCCCAGGCTCGATCACATGCTCTACCAACCCAGGCAGCCAAGTGTCCCTGAACTTAAACATTTTTTATTGGAACCGAGGGATTATGGCTTGCATACAACACAGTTGCCCCTAACTTTTTAGTGAGTTGTCTTACCCAAGATTCTCAGGGAACTAGCTCTCAACCAAACTTCCAAGCAAGGCTCAGAGGACAGGGTACATTCTAGAAAGAGAACTCTGCCTGTTATTGGAGCATAAGATAAACATAGGGTAAGACTGGCATTATGTCTTAGCACATGGGTTAGAGCTCAAGTTTAATTTTATAGGCAACAAGGAGCCATTAAACTCTCCAGTAAGAATGGGCTGACCTAATTAGACATTTAGCAAGTTGACTGTGGCAACAATAGGCTAAGCCAAAAGGTCAGCTGGCTTTTGCAATAATCCAGAGAAGTGTTAACCTGCTTAGAGTAAATTTAAAGAGCAAAGTCAGGGAGGAGGAAGAGAAGACTGGCTGAGGAGATGATGCAGAAGCTTTGTAATGGGCAGAAAAGGGGTTCATTATTTATAGTTTTCCATGATTAAAAAAGCCAATTTCTTTCTTTTTTTTTTTTTTTAAAGATTTCATTTATTTGACAGAGAGAAACACAGACAGGGAACACAAGCAGGGGGAGTGAGAGAGGGAGAAGCAGGCTTCCTGCGGAGCAGGGAGCCCGATGTGGGACTCGATCCCGGGTCTCTGGGATCATGACCTGAGCCAAAGGCAGCCGCCCAACCAACTGAGCCACCCAGGCGCCCTAAAAAAGCCAATTTCTTATTGAGATCATATATACTCACATAACAAGTGAATCATATCCTAATTATAAGAATGGATACTTGGGATAAAATTTTCATAAATGAACTAGAAAGTTTACAATCTTCTCAAATAATTGGGGTAAGATGGGTTCAAGGAAATTAGTAGAGTCTGGAAACAAATATTGAAGATTTTTTTTTTTTAAGATTTTATTTATTTGGGGCGCCTGGGTGGCTCAGTTGGTTGGAGCAACTGCCTTCGGCTCAGGTCATGATCCCGGAGACCCGGGATCGAGTCCCACATCGGGCTCCCTGCTCGGCGGGAGGCCTGCTTCTCCCTCTCTCACTCCCCCTGCTTGTGTTCCCTCTCTCGCTGTGTTTCTCTGTGTCAAATAAATAAAATATTAAAAAAAAAATAGGGTTTATGTTTAAAAAAAAAAAAAAAAAAAAAAAAAAAAGATTTTATTTATTTGACAGAGAGCGACAGCGGGAGAGTGAACACAGGCGGGGGAGCCGGACAGGAGAAGCAGGCTTCCTGCTGAGTAGGGAGCATGATGTGGGGCTTGATCCCAGAACCGTGGGATCATGACCTGAGCTGAAGGCAGATGCCTAACCGACTAAGCCTCACAGGAGCCCGGTTCTGGTAAGTTTTCAATATCCCTATTTCATCATTCCGGCCACCCCTGAAACCATGTTACATGGGAACCCTTTGACCTCTTGAGGAAATATGTGTCTCCCCTCCCCCCAGTGGTCTTAGTCAAGTACAGTCCCAGAACCTTAAAGGGAAAGACAATTCTCTTAAATCCATCAAGAACTAGGCAGAGAGTATGGGTTCAGGATTGTTTTTATTTTCAGAGCCTCCAACAGTTGGTCAGCAATGAGAGTTAAGCTAGTACAATCTGAAGGCCATCCCTTTCCAGGCATCCAAACAACAGAATCCCTACAAACAAGATTAGAGACCAATTGAGATGTGACTCAATGTGTGGCGAAGAGGGGGAAGAGGCCTTCCTCTTTCTTCCTTTTCCCCTCTGCCCCACTGATTTTTTCTAACAAGATTGTGTTATAGCCAAATACAACTCAAACCTGAAACAATAGCAACAAGCCATCCCTGGTACCACTGCTTCCCTACCTCCAGAGGAGGAAGGCAAGAGGGGAGACTGGCTCTTGTGTTTAGGAAAAAGCTGGCTACACCCCAGTGGAACAAAGATGGTGAGGAGGCTGGTGCCTACGGGTGGGGATGAGCAGGAACCAAACAGGCCTGTCCAGAATCAACCAAGTCAGCCCCAGCTCCTTGGACAGGAGCTGTTCCTTTGAGACCCCCATTTCCGAGGGGTTAGATGAGGGGGCAACTAGTGACGATCCATCACTCCCTGTCCCTCAAATTCAAACATGATAAACTCAGAAAGTTCCACTTTCAAAATCCACCACGCTGCCTCCTGAGAAACACATTCAGTACAGTCATCTGTATGTCCCCACGCCCCTCTCCTAACGCCCAGGGCTCCCAGCCCCTCTTCCCCCTTGGGTGGCCTAGCCAACACTGATTTGATATTCCTTGACTCATACAATGACTATTTTTAGAAAATTAAAAGCTATTCAAGAGTATCAGAGTAATAGAAGACACTCAGTGTACATTCCCCTCCCCTATCCCCCACAGCCCCCCTTGCCCTGCCCCCTCATACTCTAGGACACCTACACTACCACATTCCAACAATGACCTGGGGGCAGCCCAATGGAAGCTGCCTGAAGTGCTTTCCTGACTGGGACCCCTATACCAGCCAGTGTCACAGGGAACCGGGGTGAGCAAGAGCAGGGTCACCCCCCAACGATCTCAGTGGCCTTCGAGGTAGGTCTGGGAGGTTTAGCTTATGTCCTGTAGCCAAGTCTGCGTCCAATGCCCGATCCTACCAGTCCTTGGCTTTAAATAGCAGCAGCCCCAGTACCACAGTGCCTCCTGGGGGTGACAGAGCTCCTAGTTCTGTCACTCAACACAAGTTTGCCTCTTCTCCCCCATCCTTTTTTTTGTTTTGTCTTGTTTTTTTAAAAAAGCAGAGGTAGTCCCTGGGATGATAAAACCCTACCCAGAATGGCAGTATTATGACTTAAGAAACAGTTAAATAAGTCTCCAGGAGTTAAAAAAAAATATTAAAGTGATTGATGAAGTTGAATAAATTAAAGATATGGGTTATCCCACTGAGACTATTCTCTTCCCAGGCTGTCTTTGGTATTTGGCCAGCAGCATTTCTGCTTCCGTTACTTCTCTCCCACTCTCCTACGCCTCCCCTCAGGAGAGGACAGTGCCCCGTAAGGCCCCAGGCGGTCTGTCCGAAGGCAGCGGGGTGAGAAGTCAACTTCCTGACTCGGTGTTCAGAACAGTTCCGTGGCCAGGGACAGCCTTGGCAGCCAGTCCCGAGGCAGGAGATCATCTTACAGGGACAGAAGAGGCACGGCTGGCGGGACGCTCCAACACCAGGAGCGCAGAGGCAGGGGTAGATGCAGCAACCCCGGTCCTCTCTCCACACATCACGCGGCTGGCCCCTTTGCTCATGTTTCTCTGCAGCAAAGAGGGAAGGGGGGAGGCACGGAGGGAGGCTCAGGCTGCTGCTGTCCGGCTCAGCCGCCTTCACAGCTTCTTCAGACGGCTGTACATCTCCCTTTTGCTCTTTTCCCCTGCCCAGGTCCGGCTTTTGGTGCGGAACTTTTTCAGGTCCTCTTTGAAATCCTCGTGGTGCATGGGCCGGTAGCTAGGGGGCTCACAGTGGGACTGCAGAAGGGAGAGGACGAGAATGAGGGGCCCCAGCCTCATGGGGCCGCACACCTGCAAGGCTGGCAGTGCTAACCTTGCCACCTGTTCCAGGGCCCTTCTCCGTGCAGGGCAGATCCCCAGGCGAGACCCAGCGAGGACCACCAGACAGATCAGACTGTCCAAGCTGGGTGAGAAGGGTGCTGCGCCCTCCAGAGTCTTCCCCTTACCTGGCATTTCAGGAAGAACTCCTTGTACCCGCCCTTCAGGACATACAGCTCGGGGTAGTGGAGTTTGGGGTACTCATTACCAAGCCGATCTCTCTCTCTCACGTACCGGCACCTATGAAGAAGGCAGGCAAAAGCAAGGTGAGCTCTTGTGGTACAGAGCAACGTTGAGACCCATAGCGAGGGCGGTGGGGTGTGCGAGTACTCTGTACATGGCTTCCCAGCCTCCCAGGCACTCCTGGAAACAGTGCTAAACTGTGCGTTCCTGGCCACACGTGATCTTTAGGAAGGGACTGTTGGAGACAGTCTCTCTCCAACAGTCCTTCCTCCAAGTTAAACAGCCCTACTGTTGGCCCCTGCCCCTACCAGCAGCCCATGTGGAGTGACAACTTCTGAGCCAGCTCCCCACTGCAGTCTGCACTCCTGACAGCCCCCCACCAGCCTCCAGGGCCAGGGTCCCTCCCTTTCTTCCCCTGGCTATTAAATAGGCGGAGCTGACTTCTGCCTCAGGGCGCCTCCTTGCACCCCGTGCTCGGACAGAACCCCAAGCACTCTTTTTTTTTTTAAAAGGTTTTATTTATTTGACAGGGAGAAACACAGCCAGAGAGGGAACACAAGCAGCGGGAGTGAGAGGGAGAAGCAGGCTTCCCACCGAGCAGGGAGCCCGATGTGGGGCTCGATCCCAGGTCTCTGGGATCATGACCTGAGCTGAAGGCAGTCGCTTAACCAACTAAGCCACCCAGGCATCCCAACCCCAAGCACTCTTACAAACACCCCTACCTGGCAGTGGCTCCTGAGCTCCCAATCCCTGGTACAAAAGCCACAGTCCTCACAGGGGCCCAAAGCGTGGTACCCCGCCCCCACAGCTCTCCCCCTCTCTCCTCTCCAGCCACTCTGGCAGCCTCACTGTTCTTCCAATGTGCGGGGGACCACCAACCTCTCATCTTACTTGTCTCTGAGGCACTCTCTAACACACTGAGTAGCTGACCTATTTTTTATCGTGTTTGTCTGCTCCTGCCCACCCAGAAATGCAAGCTCCGTGAAGGCAAAGCTTTTTATTCTCCTATGCTTTGCTGCTCCCTGCAGTACCCAGGAAGGAATACCTTCCAGTATGCGAGAGGCAACAGGACCTGTAGAGTGAATGAGTAATTCCACTTGTGAAGGAACACAAGCCCTCCCTCAAATCCTACCTCTTCCTGTGATCAGTTTTGTGCCAAGTGCAGAGCTGGTCCCCGTCCCTGAGAGGGAGGTGGAGAAACAAATTCCTCCTGTAGGTCCTCATGTGCCAACGCGACAAAACAGCAGCTACTGAAGTCAGTGGAAGCACATGCAGGCAAATGGCCTTTTTTTTCTTGTTTTTGAAGATTTTATTTAGGGGTGTCTGGGCAGCTCAGTAGGTTAACCATCTGCCTTTGACTCAGGTCCTGATCTCAGGGTTTTGGGATTGAGCCCTGCATAGGGCTCCCTGCTCAGTGGGGAGTTTGCTTCTCCCTCTTCCTCCTCCCCACTTTTGTACATGCTCTCTCTCTCAAATAAATAAAAACAATTTTTTTTAGAAGATATTTATTTGAGGGCGCCTGGGTGGCTCAGTGGTTAAGCCTCTGCCTTCAGCTCAGGTCGTGAACCCGGAGTCCCAGGATCAAGCCGTGTGTCAGGCTGCCTGCTCGGTGGGAAGCCTGCTTCTCCCTCTCTCACTCCCGCTGCTTGTGTTCCCTCTCTGGCTGTTTCTGTCAAATAAATAAAATCTTAAAAAAATGAAGAATGGACTTTTGGGGCGCCTGGGTGGCTCAGTTGGTTAAGCGACTGCCTTCGGCTTAGGTCATGATCCCGGAGACCTGGGATCGAGTCCCACATCGGGCTCCCTGCTCGACGGGAAGTCTGCTTCTCCCTCTCTTACTCCCTCCACTTGTGTTCTCTCTGTCAAATAAATAAAAAATCTTAAAAAAAAAAAATTTTTAAAAAAAGAATGGACTTGGGGCGCCTGGGTGGCTCAGTTGGTTAAGCCACTGCCTTCGCTCAGGTCATGATCCTGGAGACCTGGGATCGAGCCCCACATCGGGCTCCCTGCTCAGCGGGAAGCCTGCAAAAAAAAAAAAAAAAGTGCCACCCAGGCACCCCGCCCTGTGGCCTGACCTTTGAACTGCTTTAAAATGAAAAGGCTGCACAAGAGTCTCGGCCTGTGGGCCTATGAAAAGTCTACCTTGGCCCACCCCGGTCAAAGCTGCATCCCACCCTGGCCTAGCTCCCAAACCCCACTCCAGCTGTCTTTCTGTTCTCCTAGCACAGACCACACTATTAGAGACAGGGCCAGGCTGGAGAAGGCCCAAAGGCCCTTGGCACAGAAACTGCTAAACCTATAAAAAGCCACACTCAAGGAAGCTGTTCATCAAATCAAATGACTGTTTAATAGATAAGAACTTGGGAAAACATCTGCTACACATGAATTTGAACTTTCACAAAAGCCAACATTTATAAGTATGCAGGTGAAGGTATGGAAATGTCTCGGGAGGTGCGACAGGGTGCTCGGTGTGCTGAAGTCTGCCCCAAGCGTGAGCCACCCCCTGCCACATCCCCCCAGTTACCGCACATCCGTGCCCCAGGGCCCAGCTGCACACAACACTCACATGCGAGGACCTCGCTCAGAAGAGAACTCGCAGTGGAACACGACAATAACACGCTTGCCATCAGTAGGTACGATGGGTTTCTTGAGTAAGAAGTCCTCAACCTCTTCCTCCATGTGCAAGTTCACCGCACCCTGTGGATACACCAGAGACCCTTGGCACCTGTGCGCATTACACTTGCCAATAAGGATTCTGGGAGAGTCATCTTTATTTGGGTACCTCATATTGTTATGACTATGGTGGACATGCCCGGTATTTATGAATTCAGGACTTTCAAAAGCCACTGAAACAGTGGCAAACTACTAATGTATTTAACGTACCCCTTTACTGTACTTCCCACTATTTTATCAGTTCAAAGATTAAGTTGGCACAACCAGTTACTTTCTTCCTGGGAAACCATGTCCCAACACCCACCATCCACCCTATGGCTTAATTCAACTATAGCCTTAGAGGCGTCACTCAGCCTGACACAGACTGAGATATGTCACCAGAGGCTGGCTTCTAGTCAGAAGCTTTGGGATGCCCAGGCCCGGCTTAGAAATGAGTGGGTACCACCTAGGAATGCCCTTGATGGTGACGGTGTGAGGCATAGATGGGGAGCATGTGCTGTACACTGTAGGCCCGGCAGTTTCTTCAGCACACCAGGATTCAAGGCCTCTTTCAAAAATTCTCATAACCAGCATGTGAGCTAGTAAGCAGCCAGGTGTCACCCCCCCTCAATATTTTACTTTTTATTTATTTTTTAAAGTAGGCTCCGAGCCCGGTGTGGAGCCCAATGCAGGGCTTGAACTGACAACCCTGAGATCAAGACCTGAGCTGATATCAAGAGTTGGACACTTAACCAACTAAGCTACTCAGGCGCCCTGATCACCCCTCCACCTTTTAAAATCACACATCGATGGGGCTCCTGGGTGGCTCAGTTGGTTAACTGTCTGCCTTCAGCTCAGGTTATGATCCCAGGGTCCTGGGATTGACGCCTGCATCTGGCTCCCTGCTCAGCGGGGAGCCTGCTGCTCTCTCTTTCATCTCTCAAATAAATAAATAAAATCTTTAAAATAAATAAATAAATAAATAAACAAACAAAATCACAGATCCTGCCAGGGCTCACCAGCAAGACTCAGGAACATACCTTGATGTGGCCTCCTTCATATTCATACGGGTACCGGCAGTCAATGATAACAAACTCTTTAATGAGGTTGGCAAACTTGCCGTTTAAAACAGATGCCATCTGTGGAGAGAAAGCCTAGGAGATCAACTTTGGCTGCCAGGAACAACTAGATTCAGATACCCCATGGGTGGCAGGATCCAAAAGAGAGACTTACAATTTCTGGAGAGATGTATTTTAAATCCTGATGCTTCCCAGCAACTGTATGAAAGAGATAACCCTTAAAAAAAAAAAAAAAAAAGACACCTAGTAAATCTCAAGGGCCTATAATACAACAGTTATACCACTAGCCTGCCTGGTAAGAGGCAGCTTTATACACAGACCCTAACAGTGTAGGCAGGTTACTCAGCTAGGCGCTTCATTAACATTCTACAGGGCATATTATCCTCCTTCTCAAATGTAAAGCTGGGCACTCTATCCAAGGTTAGCTAGCTAGTAAGCCAGATGTAAACACAGCAACATCAGGTAATTTCCTTCCCCCTCCTTGTGAGGAACCTTCATCTCAGTAGCCAGATTGGCAGGAACATGGTGTTGGGCATTGGAGATGAGAAGAATGAGAGCTGGCCTGGCTTTGAGGGGAAAGACAGGGACATCAGCAATTACTCATTAGGGCAACTGGCTGAATTAAGAGCTCATCCATTCCCATGGCCATTTGCAAGGTCATAATGACAAATACAACCAACAGCTTCAATTTAAGTTGAAAGTTCCACTAATGAGGATGCACCCAGTCTTTGCTTGCTCTTCCCTTCAGATAGAATTGTCTCCTATTTTTTACCCCCCCTATATGTTATGTCCTTATTCCTTCAAAACTCACCTGGCTAAAATATGAAATATGACCCAGACCCAATACCTTCCCCAATCTTCTAGCTTAGACAACCCCCCTTTATTTCTCCCAGCCCATTTACATTGCATGGCTTTCACTGCCATCTAATGTGTAGTCCATGGTTCATGGTCCATGGCATAGCAAGTCTTATTGACCACATGAGAAGTGTTTTGAGGGAAGGAACTGGGTCTCATATTGGAATCTTTGCTTAACACGTAACAGTAAGCACTTCAACAAATGTTAGCTAAACTAATCAATAAGATACTGATCTAGTAGCCTTCCCATCCCGCGTGGCTCATTGGTCCCACCCTTGTATATCACCATATCCCAAAGGCCACCAAGTCCTCAGCAAATCTATGCACAGCAGGCCAACAGCGGATCTTCCTCTGCACTTCCCCGAAGGCCTTCTCCCTCAAAGACTATGCTTCTCTGGACAAGAGAGAAATTCATCAACTTTGGATCTTCTAAGATAACCTTTTGATACAAAGTCTTGCAGTGAGACCACAGGTTTATTTTTGCTTCTTTGTACTTTACTGCATTACTGTTTTTAGAATCAGAAACAGTTCCCAGAGCCTGGCCTTTGGGCTGACGTTGAGGTGGCTGGTCGGTGCCTTCCTACTTCGTCTGATCAGTACTAGTAAGATCGATAGTCCCAGAGAGACCAAGATACATCAGATCATGAGCCTGTTTCCTTATCTTTAAAAATGTCAAACTGTGTCCCCTTGTGGGCATTGCAAGAGCCACTCCAGGGAGGGAGAAAGGCTGAGGGGGATTATAGAAAATACCCCAAAGCCCAAATCACATAGCCAGAGCAGCTCTCCTTACATCTGTTTAGAATTACCTTGGAGAAGTCTCCTATAAGGTCCCTTGGGTCATTATCCAAAATGTTCTCAATGGTTCCCCCCTTTGGGGAAGATGCCAGGGATAAAGACTGATGTAGAATCTGTAACAAATCGAAGGTGGAAAATGAGGCCAGGGTTCTGAATAGGACTTCTGAAAACACTCACCTAGAACATGTCTCCAGGAGGAGAGTGACATATAAAATGTATATATTTCGCAAATAAAACATTTTCCTTATTGAACTGAATCTAGAATGAAAAAGAGAATGTGGTAGGGTGCCTGGGTGGCTCAGTGGGTTAAAGCCTCTGCTTTCGGCTCAGGTCATGATCTCAGGGTCCTGGGATTGAGGCCAACATTGGGCTCTCTGCCTACTTGTGATCTCTCTCTGTTAATAAATAAAATCTTAAAAAAAAATTAAAATAATAAAATAAAAAGATAAATCCCCAGGATGGCAAGAGTACAAGGAAACAAATATTCCTGAATATCAATAAATATATAAACTAGAAGCTTCCTGGAAGGCAATTTGTTAGTATGTATAAAATGCAAAGTTTCATAAATGTTCTTGTCCTTTATTCTAGAATTCCATTTCTTTTTTTTGAGGGAGTGGTACAGAGGGAGAGGGAGAGAGAATCTTAAGCAGGCACCCTGCCCAGTGCAGAGCCCAACACCAGGCTCCATCTCACAACCCTGAGATCACGACCTGAACCAAAATTAAGAGTCAGACACTTAAAAAAAAAAAAAAAAAAAAAAAAAAAGAGTCAGACACTTAACCAACTGAGCCACCCAGGGGCCCCCTAGAATTCCACTTTTAATTAGAAAAAGTAAAAAGCTCATCAAGTATTAGGTAACCAAAGTAGATTATAAAATACGAGACACCAGGCCTAGGTATTTTCATGGCTGTCATCTAGCTGACATTTTTAAAAAAATGTATTTATTTGAAAGTGAGACAGAGTGAGCGAGCGAGCACGCAAGCTGGGGGGAAAGACAGGGAGAGGGAGAAGCAAACTCCCCACTGAGCAGAGAGCCTAATGAGGGACTCAATCCCAGGACCCTGGGATCATGACTTGAGCTGAAGGCAGACACTCAACTGACTGAGACACCCAGGTGCACCTCTAGTTGACCTTTTATTTTTATTTATTTATTTTTTTAAAAGATTTTATTTATTTGACAGAGAGAAACACAGCCAGAGAGGGAACACAAGCAGGGGGAGTGAGAGAGGGAGAAGCAGGCTTCCCGCCAAGCAGGGAGCCCGATGTGGGGCTCGATCCCGGGTCTCCAGGATCATGACCTGAGCCGAAGGCAGTCACTTAACCAACTGAGCCACCCAGGCACCCCTCTAGTTGACCTTTTAAAGACAACTAGCAGTTACTCAAACCTTTTCATGCTACAGAAAACTTGGGCAGTTCTCCAGTTTATTTTACAATGCTTAATATCAAACTTTAATACTAAAATCTGATGTAAGGACAGTATAATGAAGAAAAAACGTGTATAAATAAAAGCAATTCTAAATAAGCCAAACATGACATTTCACGAAGGAAGAATAGTTTTAAAATCAGGAAATCTATGAATATGAGCCAAAATATATAAACAAGTCAATAAAAATGGATTAATTATAGCCGGGATGCAATAATGTTTTCAAGGCTTTAGTTCGTGTGATTAATATTACAAAAGAGTATAGGATTTATGCCCAGAAAACCACAACTTTATAAAGACAAGTCACTCATCTAGAGAAATAACTAATGGTTAATAAGGAGTGAAGAGATGCAGGATGCCTGGGTGGCTCCATTGTTGAGTATCCGCCTTCAGCTCAGGTCATGATGCTAGGGTCCTGGGATCGAGCCCCATGTTGGGCTCCCTGCTCACTGCAGAGTCTGCTTCTCCCTCTCCCTCTGCCCTTCCTCCCTACTCGTGTTCTCTCTCACTTGTTCTGCTGTCTCAAACCAATCTTAAAGAAAAAAAAAAAAAGAAAGAAAAAGAAAAAAAGAAAAGAAACAAGGAAATGCTTGATCTCCCCTGGAGTCAAAAAATAGATACGAGATACCACTTTTCATACAACAAAATAGCAAAAGCCTCCTAGGAATGATAACGTTCAGTGCTGGGGAAATTCTGGATAAAGTCATCAATTCTTTTGCTTCTGGTGGGCATGTGCACTGCTGACTCCTCTCTAGAAAATAAATATGGTAGGAGTGTCTAGGTGGCTTAGTCGGTTAAACATCTGATTCTTGATTTTTGATTTTGGCTTAGGTCATTATCTCAGGAGCTGTGACAGCAAGCCCTGCGCCAGGTCTGCTTAATATTCTCTGCCCCTCCCTCCCATAAATGAATGAAAAAATGAATCAATCAATAAACAAACGGGGAGGGGAATACAGTAAATGGACATAACTCTTGCCCCAACAACCCCCCTTTATCCTCCCCAAAAGGAACATGTAAGGATGGTGAATACTGTAATTGTTTATAGTGTCTGAAAACTAGAAACAATCTAAATGTCAATCAACAGAAAAACAGCATATCCATAACAAGGATTCTCATTCAGCTATTTAAAAATAATTTACAGTGCTTGCTTCAGCAGCACACATACTAAAACTAGAACCACACAGTGATGATTAAGTGTGGTCTCTGAGCAAGGATGGCACGCAAATGCATGAAGCGTTCTATATTTTAAAAAATCTTGGGGCGCCTGGGTGGCTCAGTTGGTTAAGCGAATGCCTTCGGCTCAGGTCATGATCCCGGAGACCCGGGATCGAGCCCTACATCGGGCTCCCTGCTCGGCAGGAAGCCTGCTTCTCCCTCTCTCACTCCCCTTGCTTGTGTTCCCTCTCTGGCTGTGTTTCTCTCTGTCAAATAAATAAAATCTTAAAAAAAATAGCTAGTCAAATAAATAAATAAAATCTTTAAAAAGAAATCTTAAAAACAAAAATAATTTACATTTGTGTTCCGGCCTATAGAAAGTTCATGACATTTTTTTTTTTTAAGATTTTATTTATTTCACAGAGAGAAACACAGCCAGAGAGGGAACACAAGCAGGTGAGTGAGAGAAGGAGAAGCAGGCTTCCTGCCGAGCAGGGAGCCCGATGTGGGACTCGATCCCGGGTCTCCGGGATCATGACCTGAGCCTAAGGCAATTGCTTAACCAACTGAGCCACCCGGGCGCCCCTCCCCCCTTTTTTCATGACATATTATTTTTTAAAAAGATTTTATTTATTTGACAGAGAGAAACACAGCTAGAGAAGGAACACAAGCAAGTGGAGGGGAGAGGGAGAAGCAGGCTTCCTGCCGAGCAGGGAGCCTGATGCGGGGCTCGAACCCGGGACTCTGGGATCATGATCTGAGCCGAAGGCAGCCACTCAACGACTGAGCCACCCAGGCGCCCCCATGATATATTATTATTATTTTTTAAAAGATTTTATTTATTTATTTGACAGAGAGATCACACGTAGGCAGAGAGAGAGGAGGAACAGGCTCCCTGCTGAGCAGAGAGCCAGACAAGGGCCTTGATCCCAGGACCCTGAGATCATAACCTGAGCTGAAGGCAGGCAACCCCATGATATATTATTAATAAAGTTCCAAAATAACAGGAAAACAAATCGTAACAAACTATGAGCAATGGATTTGATAGAATTCTATATGCTGCACTTGACACCAAAGAGGATATATACTGTTTTAAGTATAGGTGAAACTTTTATAAAAAATAAACTTTTATTAGGCCATGATAGGTCTGAATTAAAAGAAAATGATGGAACTAAAACACTTAGCATACAGTGCAAAACACTACACAGTTGTGAGACAAACTTTTTTTTAAGATTTTATTTATTTGACAGAGAGAAACACAGCCAGAGAGGGAACACAAGCAGGGGGAGTGAGAGAGGGAGAAGCAGGCTTCCCACCGAGCAGGGAGCCTGATGTGGGACTCCATCCCGGGTCTCCGGGATCATGACCTGAGCCGAAGGCAGTCGCTTAACCAACTGAGCCACCCAGGCGTCCCAGAGACAAACTTAAAGTAGTGGGAAATTTATAGATCCAAGTAGACTAGGAAACAGTGATGCAGAAAACCGAAAGAAATAAGAAACCCTAAGTCTGTTCTCCCCAGCCAAAGGACTAGAATAAGGGCCCCCTGTCAAGGCAGAAAACTTTTGGACAATACCACCACTTAGGCAAACACCAAGGGAAAAACAATGGCCCTTACACCATGCCTGGTCGGCAAGCCGGGAGCTTACTTGTCCAACCCTTGCCCAGCTATAATGAAGTGCCCAGTTTCCATTCTACTGGGGTTGCGTCACCGGAGGCCTGCTGGGGACCCTGAACCCCTACTACCGCCCAGCAATAATGAGGCTTGCCCTCACCCAGTGCGTCAAGGGAGGCTGTGTTGGGGAACCTTAACTTCCACCCCTATCATCCCCACAGTATCACAGGTCCAAAACAGAACATGTATGTAGACCAGATTCTTCTAATACTCAGAATACACAGGATACAGTCGAAAGATCACTTGTCATACCAAGAACCAGGAAGATCTCCACTTGAACTGGAAAAGACAATCAACCGAAGCCAACACCACAACACGGATGCTGGAATTATCTGGTAAGCATTTTAAAGCAGCCATCCTAAAAATGCCTCAATAGCCAATTAGCAACATGCTTGAAACACATGGAAAATACTAAGTCTTGGCAAAGAAAAAGAACCAAATGGAAATTTCAGAATTTAAAAATACAGTGTCATTCTCCTTGAACAAAAAGGCATCTGCCAAACTAACCTCCTGGGGCTTCTCTGGACTGGCTGTCTCCTCGGGACCGGCCCCAGTCATGCTCTTTCTTCGCTTTGTATTTGCGGGCGGGTGCTCCTCTTGAAATCCTCGAGATCGGTCTCGTCTTTTTAACACTGACCGGGTGATGGAGCTACACGTGGAAGAGTCAAACAGCTTGCATTGGTTGCCCTATGGGGGGAGGGGGGGAAACAGACCCATCTTCAATTAAAACCTGCTCACCTTATGTGCACTTGGGTGGCTCAGTTGGTTAGGCAGCTGACTCTGGGTTTCAGCTAAGGTCATGGTCTCCGTGTCCTAGACTCGAACCCAGAGTCAGGCTCTGCACTCAGCGGGGAGTCTGCTTCAGGATTCTCTCCCCCTCTGCCCTGCCCTCCCCAGTTGCTGGAGCTCTCTAAAATAAATAAATCTTAAAACCAAAACCAAACAAAACCCCCTGCTCATTTGGACAGTAAAGAGGATGGGTGAAGGGCTCCCTGGGATGGTTGAAAATACACTCTAAATCAGGAAACAGACATTGTCCCTTCCTCTAGTCCCAGTGACTCTTGGAGTACCTGGCGTCCAAGGAACCCATACACAGCTGACATGATACAGAGATAAGACACTCAGCTCTCAAAAGCTCATTGTCTACACAGGGTCCTAAAGGTTAAATAACTGCCTCCTCCCCTCTAACTGATAACCAGCACCTTGCTTGAGCAGCTCTCAACAGGTTTTTTTTTTTTTTTCTAAAGATTTTTTATTTATTTGACAGAGAGAAACACAGCCAGAGAGGGAACACAAGCAGGGGGAGTGAGAGAGAAGCAGGCCTCCCGTCGAGTGGGGAGCCAGATGTGGGGCTCGATCCTGGGTCTCCGGGATCATGACCTGAGCCGAAGGCAGTCGCCCAACCAAAATGAGCCACCCAGGCGCCCCTCAACAGGTTTTAATACCACCTAAACCCAGAAAAGGTATGTGGTTGCTAGATTATGCTGTCCTAAATATGAGCTGTGGGTGAGTCTGCACAGGAGAAATGGAAAAACATAAAAATGATATAAAAATTTCAATTATCGGGGCATCTGGGTGGCTCAGTTGGTTAAGCGACTGCCTTCGGCTCAGGTCGTGATCCCGGAGACCCGGGTTCGAGTCCCACATTGGGCTCCCTGCTCGGCGGGAAGCCTGTTTCTCCCTCTCTCGCTCCCCCTGCTTGTGTTCCCTCTCTGGCTGTGTTTCTCTCTGTCAAATAAATAAAATCTTAAAAAAAAAAAAAAAATTTCAATTATCTATAGGTAATACTCTCAGCACCCTTAAGTTCCGAAATAATCTTAAACTCCATGTAGAAAATACCTGAAGTAAAACAGAATCTTTGAGCAGAAAACAGAGATAAAGCAGTGTTCCAAATGTTTGGCAGTCTTTGTGCAAATGTTGAAAGTGTGGACAAAACAACCAAATAAACTGAAGAAAGAGGAGAGCCAGAGACCCACGGACAGAAGACAGCCAGCTCCCCACCTTGCAAACAGGAGTTCTAAAGAGCTCAGAGTGCCCACGCAGGTGCGTTCCTCAATAGCTCCTGGGAGAGATGCTGTGTTTTGAGGCCACGAAGGTCTACGAACTCAACCTCATTCAGGGCCAATCCCCAGACTGTCCATACTCAAACCCACAGCTTAGCACACAAAGGTGGCATCAATCACTATCACTTGTGAGGAATTCAGTTCAGCAGATATTTGCCTGAGATCTTAAACTAGAAAGTAAGAGAGGTCAGAGTTGAACAGGAAGTATAGTAACACACACACACACACACACACACACACACACACACACACACACACAGAGGACATTAACTTGACCAAGAAAGGATGAACTAAAAATTGTAAAAACAAGAACTACATGTGTATCTCAGCCAGACTTCCTCACACACCAATGAGGACAAAAGAAAACTTAAAGAAACAGCATGCTTGGTGGCACCTGGGTGGCTCAGTTGGTTAAGCGACTGCCTTCGGCTCAGGTCATGATCCCGGAGACCCGGGATCGAGCCCCACATCGGGCTCCCTGCTCGGCGAGAAGCCTGCTTCTCCCTCTCTCACTCCCCCTGCTTCTGTTCCCTCTCTGGCTGTGTTTCCTCTCTGTCAATAAATAAATAAAATCTTAAAAAAAAAAAAAAGAAACAGCATGCTTCACACCAGAGAACACTAGTGACCAGTCGGAAGGGCCCACAGACCCAAAGACAGAATCAAATGAAACTATTTTTGATCCCTGTGGTGATGTGGGCAGAAGGATTAGTTTTCCATTTCTACTCTGTCCCAGAGGCCCAATTACTCAAGCCTCTCTCCAGACACACGGGAACAACTTACAAGGTTTGTAGTTCTTCTCATGACAAGGGGAGCTGTCCAGAGGCTTGCCATGCACGACGGGGTCTCTTCATCATTCTAAAAGAGAAAAAGTATTATAAAGATACAACAGAGACTAACAGTTTGAATTAGGTGTGATTCTGCCTGAGGAGTATCAGATAGGCCTGGATAAGAAGCCTCTAATGTTCACTCCTCTTTCCCACTGCCTAGTATGTTAAGGTCGGAGGAGCATCGCATTTCACAATTCCGACATCTGAATGTGTAGCCAAAAGCGCCCCCCACCCGGAGTGTACATGAGGACGTAGCCTCGAGCTCTCCAGCTTTATGCCAGCTCACACTGTACCTTCTTGTTCCAGGCCTCTTGTACAAAATGGACCGTCCGCTCCCTCAGGGTAAGAAGGATCCTCTGTGACTTCTTTTGAAGAACTGCCCCACTTCCACCTCAGATTTAATTAGACTAGGAGCAGAGTCTCAATAAATTCTTACCAAAAGAACAAAAATATCAGCCACCCCAAAGCTCTGGGGAATTGCTATTCTTTCTCACATGACTTCCCCAGGGTACTTAGTGGAATGGGTAGGAACACACACACACACACACACACACACACACACACACACACACACACACACACAGAGTACCTTCAGATTTTCTCCATCAAGAAGGTCCATGAAGCCATCATCCTCATCAGACAAAGCGGCTGTCACAGGGGACTGGGGCATAAAAAGAGGAATGAAGTTCCCTGGCTCGCTGCCATCTCTTTCGTTGGAGGAAAGCTGGAAGACAGAATTCACAGCTTGTGAATGACTAATCAGATTGGATTTCCTTGGATGGGTCACTAGATATTATGAGGAAAACATATTATATTTATTAGAACTAAAATTTTGGCAGCTACTCATCAGAGGAAAATGCAGATGACAAAGGATTTGATGCCTACACATGGTCCTGAGCAGTATCAAGCCTGGAAGCCTTTATAAAAATCTCTTCTCCGAAGCAATTCACCTTACAGTGGGATCTGGGGAAGGCCTGCAGTGAAGAGCAAAGTTTGCTTTATCAGAGGACTGTAATCGGTGAACAGGGATCAACATGTGGGCTGTGATACAGGAGGATAACCTGCTGTAATGCGGAAGAATGAAAAGACACGATCTCTGCCCACAGAACTGGCTAGAACGTCTATGCAGCCCCAGCTCAGAGAGGGGGTGGGCAGGGAAGAGTAAAGGGTGGCCTGGTTCTACAAAGTCTTTCCTAATCTGTTAGAGTTGGAATTTAAATAAGTACTGCATTTAACTGAGGAATTACTGTGTACTGGACACTATGATAAAACCTTAAGTGTTCAGTTCCATTTAAATCTCGCAACACAAGGGGAGTTACTCTTTTCTACTTATTTAACAAATCAGGGAACCAGTGCTTAAGAGAGGCTACCAAGATCACATGGCTCACCTGTTTGACTCCAAAGCCCAAGCTTCTCTCCCCACTACACTATCTCCTAGGAGAGAGAATCATTCCTAAAGTAAAAATAGGGTACCTTACTAGGTGACACTATGCTGTTCTTTGGGAGGGAACCCCCATCATAAAAATACTATATATTTAACATAGGAAATTTAGAAAGATGGCTCATAAGTCTACTGTCTAGAGATAAACATTACTGGGGTGTTGGGGTGGCTCAGTGGGTTAAGAGTCTCCCTTCAGTTTGTGTCACGATTTGGGGGTCCTGGGATCAAGCCCCACTACCTCCCTGTTCAGTGGGGAGTCTGCTTCTCCTCTCTCTGCCCCTCCATCCTGCTCATGCTCTCTCTCTCTGATAAAGAAGTCAAATCTTAAAAAAAATTCCAGACATACCATTACTAATACAAACATTGCTGACAGTGAATTATATCTCTTGCAGGTGCTTCCCAAAGACAGGAAAAATGTTCAGAGAGATATTTTTTCACACAGAAAGGAGGCAATCTCAACCTAAGTCCTAAAGATAATCCTGAAGACACAAATTCCTTTGCGACAGGACTGCATTAATCCTCAAGGTGCCCTCTGGTTTTCAGAGTCAGTTGCCCACTTAAGAAGGAACCCTCTCTGAGGCTGGTCTCCTCTGCTTCAGGCACCAGCTTGCTTCACAGAAGTTCTAGGCTGCCTCTGTTTCTCCACAAGTGCTCCCAAGCATACTCAGGGCACACTGGCAAGTTTTCAGCCAGCAGAACCAAGGTACAGGTAACTTTATTGTGGGGTGACACCCACTGAAGGCTCACACTAGAATACCAGTATTTGTGGGGCACCTGGGTGACTCAGTTGGTTAAATGTCTGCCTTTAGCTCAGGCCGTGATCCCAGGGTCCTGGAATCGAGTCCCACATCGGCTCCTTGCTTAGTCAAAAGCCTGTTTCTCCCTCTGCCTGCTGGTCCCCCCTACTTGTGTTCTCTCTCTCTGACAAATAAATAAAATCTTAAAAAATTTTATAATACCAGTATTTGTGACCTAAGTTCTGGGATCCCTAGTATACATGTGATACAAAAAATCAGATGGACATGTCACCTATAATTAGGGATGACCAGGTGACCACAATAAACCCCAATGTGGTGGTCTTCAACAGCACACTAAAGATATTTAGTGGGACACCTGGGTGGCTCAGTTGTTAAGCATCTGCCTTCAGCTCAGGTCATGATCCTGGAGTTGGGAATCAGTAGATTTCATTAAATCCTGGTCCTATATTTATCTGTGTCCTTTGGCAAATTACCCAACCTCCCTGACCAGATTTTCCCAATCCGTAAAACTGATTAACTCCAGCTACTTTCACAGGCTTATGAAGATTAAAGACAAAAACATATATAGAAGTGCTTTGTGCAAATGCTAGACAGATAATACTGGCTGAACCTGAAACTCAGAGCACAAGCCAGACTGGAAAGTAGTATTTTCACATGCAATTTCCCAGGAAAACCTGGAAACCAAATGTGATCATTTTGTTGGGCCTCTCTAGCTTTAGTTGTCAGATCCCAGTAGGTGACTTTGGAAGTAGTGACGCCTATATCTGGCAAAGAAATAACCGTGGTGTGGGTGGCCCCCAATACTGTCAAGGAGCCCATAGGTAGTGGGTTCACTGGAATTCCCAACAGTTCTTAATAAACCACCTTTGGAAGAAGCCGAGTGCTGTCTCCGAACAAAACCACCCTGGGAAGCTTCTCTTTGCACTCAGGAAGCACTATGAAAGAGCAAGTTTTAAGACCTGTAATCCCACTGTACACACATTTAGAAGAATGACCCAGGATGCCCACAGATTATTTCCCCAGAATTGACAAGGTCAAATATTTCTTGCTCAAGTTCAATATTCCAGACATACCATCTCTCACTCTGCTTCTGCCTGTCTGCTCTCCAGACACAGCAAAAACACCAAAAAATGTGACAGTCTAGTTTCAAATGACAAAGTCAAGGTAAAGACAACAAGAGCTATTGTAGTGTCTTTGACTGGATTAAAGAGGGTGCTGAATTCTGTTCCCATCAGGAACTCCCCTGTGAAGGCCAGGGCACATACCATCCGAGCTGGGGCAGAGTTCTGCCTCTGTGTGAAGAGATCTTTACTCTCCTCAAGTCCATGAGAATGCAGACAGCCACGAGATGCCGGTCTTATTGGCTTCTTAAACTCAAAGGCTTCCTGCAAGACAGTAGAGTCAGGACATCTTCCACTGTCCATGAAAACCATGGCCTTGGCTGTAGCTCGGGTGAGAGAGTCAAGGGAGGAGGCACTGCTCGCCTTTGTAACTGCCTCCAAACTAAGGGTTTCCCCAATTCTGAGCCTAACTCCAACCCTGGATCTGTGTCACTAAGAATTTCACAGACTGTCAATAGGTGACTCCTAAGACAACATTTTTTTCTCTCACCACAATGACTATTTCCTGACAAAAACATAAATACCAAGTATATAAAACACTGAGTTAATAAGCTAAACCAAATCAACAACTTCCTAAAAACTAAAGCAAAGAGTTTCAATGTAACTGCCTGTGCATGGGAGGCAAACGTTTCACTCTAGATTTGCTTGAGGATTCTGTATTTTCCTCCTTCTTCCTATCAATAGGAGTTAATTATTTTCCACTTACAGTTTATTGTACTCCATACTCAAAGCAATGGAAAATTAAGAAAACCAATGTTTTATGCAATAACACGAATGAATCGCATATGTTGAATGAAAGCCGGAAGGAAGTGACAGAATACAATCTGTATGATTCCATTTACTTCAAGTCTGAAAGCACTTATAATCCCCCTACCTAAAACAGCCACTTCACTTGTGTGGTAAGTGCTCAGAGCAGTAACAGCTAATATTACAGAATATTTACATGCCAACACAGCCCTAATTACTGTCTGTGCATTAACTCACAGAACCGCCACCAATCACCCCCATTTTACAGATGAGGAAAGCTAGGCCTTACAGGCTAAGTGATGTGCCTAAGATCACAAGAGCTCTTTAACTACCATCTATGCTATTTCCCCTCCAGAATAAAGTTCCAAGCAGGCAACCCTGGGAAAAGCCAAGTTCAGGGGAAAGCCAAGCCAGGCATCAGTATAGCTTCCGTGTGTCCAGTAGAAGGCACCACACACACACACACACACACACACACACACACACACGCCGAGGCAGTGCTCCAAGCACTTGAGGCACTCACTTCTGTATTCTCCCTCAGAACCACTCCCAAGTTGTGAAGAGAAATCACTGGAAGAATTTATGGAGGCAGTAGGTTTTGCATGAATGAAGTCTGGGAGATAGTAAGGATTACAAACTGTGGCATGTTAGCAGGGAATGGAAAAGAGGAAATCGACATGGGGATATCATGAGAATGAAGGCTGGAAAAGTTCAGCTAAGTCACTGAACTTTTTTGGGTGCTTACCCTATGCAAGACACCTGGCAGGTGAGAGAGAAAAGCCAGGCCAGGGTGTTCTTGCCCTCCTGGATGGACCACCACAAGCTCACCTTCTAAGCTACCAGTTCAGTTACTCTGTGATTCCCCGAGACTTGTTTGGCCCTAATCTTTCAAGTACTGCCAAGAAGCCTTTTCCCTTAGGTTACAACTCATCCCAGGGTGAGCACAAAGAGGCAGGGCCTGGGCAGACCCTTCTGGATAAAGTATTCATGGATATAATTACTCGTAAGGATTACCATCTGAACAATCCTCCCTGCCAGGAACCATTTTAAATTCTTTATATATGTTATCTTATTTAATTCCATAATGCCCTACAAGTTACTACTACTTGTATTTTACAAAGAAATGAAAAGGCCTAAAAAGAAGTAATGGGCACCTGGATGGCTCAGTCATTAAGAGTCTGCCTTTGGCTCAAGTCACAATCCTAGGGTCCTAGGATCAAGCCTAGGACCGGCTCCTTGCTCAGGCTCCTTGCTCAGCAGGAAGCCTGTTACTCCCTCTTCCTCCCACTCCCCCTGCTTGTGCTGTCAAATAAATAAATAAAATCCTAAAAAAAAAGTAATGGGTCAGGGTCACACAGCTAATAAGCAGGATTCAAACGCAGGTTTCTCTGACTGCAAAGACCATGCCTAATTTTGGTGATGGTCTAGTCTCCCAGAAAGGAGCCCAGCCACTTCTGTGTAAGCCACTGACACTTGTGGCTTTACCTTGATCCAAGGTTAGTACACTGATGCCACTCACATTTTCCTTGTTCTCATCCTGGTCCATCAGCTGAAAGACATCATGGTCAAGAGAATCAGAATGACTCCTCTTCAGAGCTGGGCTACATCCCAAAAGCTTCTGCTGTCAAAAAGATAAAAAGACATTAGGGTACAAGACAATTCAATGAAACTCAGGTTCAAAAAGAAAAACAAAAACAGCAGTAGGGGGTGGGGTGGGGTTTAGCGCCTCATGCACTGCAGGTGGTAACCAAGAACTGTGGCCAGAGTTCCACCTCGCCACAGCATGGGATAGGAGATCCCGCTACATGGCTTCACACCTAACCTCCACAGCCCTCTCAGTAGAGATTTAGGGTGCCAAATCAGTGCCAAAACATCATTCGGCAAAAAAGAATACTTCCTGTATCTAACTGGTAGTTAGAACTGAAAGGTGAAGCTGTTTAGGTGTTTTGAGTTCTTACAGGACTAAGGAAAAGCAGTCTTTACTGTCTGAATTAAGTTCTACCATTAAGGCTACACTGATAGTTAAGGAGACAGATAATATGAATATGAACTAGCTCAAAATAAACAAGGGAACTAACTTACAGGCAGGAAACTTATTCTCCTCATGGGATTTTCCAGGCTGCAAAGAGATCAGAAGATAAACAACAAGAATAAAACAAGAGAGAGGTAGTTGTATTAGCAGATGCAGTGTTTAGCTACAGTCTGGGGAGAGGGCAGTCAAACACCCCCATTTTAAGCAAGATGGAAGAACAGATTTCTGAGGCTTTCTGTCCTGTTCTCACAAGCACCCCCAATATTACTGGGCTTCTAGGTAAAAAGAGTAAGCCCAGATCTTGTCTTTTTTTTTAAAAAAAGATTTTATTTATTTGACAGAGAAACGCAGCCAGAGAGGGAACACAAGCAGGGGGAGTGAGAGAGGGAGAAGCAGGCTTCCTGCTGAGCAGGGAGCCCGATGTGGGACTCGATCCCGGGTCTCCGGGATCATGACCTGAGCCGAAGGCAGTGGCCTAACCAACTGAACCACCCAGGCGCCCCAGATCTTGTCTTAAAATACACACCTCTTGGGGCGCCTGGGTGGCTCAGTTGGTTAAGCCATTGCCTTCAGCTCAGGTCATGATCCTGGACTCCCGGGATCGGGTCCCACATCAGGCTCCTAGCTCCACGGGGAATCTGCTTCTCCCTCTGACTTTCTCCCTTCTCATGTTCTCTTTCACTCTCTCTCTCTCAAATAAATAAATAAAATCTTTTTTTTTTTTTTTTTTTAAAATACACATCTCTCAAGTTATGATGCCAGAGGGTGAAGTAAAAGTTTGGACAAGACTTGAAGAGAACACCACAAAATACCGTTGAAATAAAGGGTGGGAAGTCCTAAAAACTGCTGACACAACTCATTCTCTAAAGGCACCAGACTTATTTATAGGATCCACAAGACTTACTAGGGTCAGCTAAATCCAGGGCTCCCATCCAGAGCACAAAAAATTTTAATAAAACATTTAAGAAGAGTCTTTCCTAAGCAAAAACTTTTAAAACCAGTGAATACATACTTTTCTTTACTGTCCAAGGGCCCAGGAGAATCCAGACAGAAGCCTGTGGAAAATAAAACTTCAGGAAATAATACACGAAACACCATTTTGTCATTAAATAAAACAAACACACCACTAGTACTGTTTCTTTAAGCCATCAATGAAGACTCATGGCTTGAACTTCTACCAGAGTTAAAAAGGCATCACTATTTGATTGTCAGAAACTTCATATCTGCACAAGTCTTAATATTTTCATAGTATATCTACCAATCCCCTTTTCCTTCTTGCAAACACCATCAAGGGGATAGGATGTGAGAGTTGAACATAATCTTTTAATGACTATGGTTGGTTATTCAGATACAGATTACCCAGGTAACTTTCTGTTGAGTTCTGACCATGGAAATAATAGGTACTGGTTTTCTGGAAGAGTTTTGGCTTCAAAGACACTGCTCTCAGCATGGCCCAGATCCACCAGCCTCTGCCTAATGCACACCTGTCTTCATGATATCCACATAACTCTGCAGAAAGTCAAGTGTTAGCTGATAGTCTCATTTGCCACCTGCCATGAGTAAGCATCCTATCCCTAGTTCTTAAGAAGTCTACATTTTAAGATCTTTGCTCTTGCAGTTCCCTAACCTAAAACATCTGTGTAAATATAACCATGAATTTATGAATTAGAATAAAATGCACTGTCCCATTTCCTAGCCATAGCAGGCTCACCAAAACAATAATTTGACTCTGCGTTTCAATCAATATGGTTTTATGGTCTTGGTGTTATCGTTCATTTTACCCAACTACTCAACCTCAAGATCAAGCACATACCACCTCCATGCAGACCCTGGACACTTGTTTCCTCCATAAACTATCACACGGCCTTCTTTGTCCTGTTTTAAGGGTGTTTGTCATGGAATGCCATGACTCTTGTTTACTGTCACAACTAGTCACCAGACTAGGTTCCTAGGTGAAGTGTACGCTACAACAAATTCCAAGTTTTGATCTCCATGTTGAAGACTGAAGAAATACCTGAATCGGTTGACTCAGAGGAGCCCATTCTCTGCAGACTGCTGTTTCTCACCTCCAGCGGCTGTTCATATTCACTGAAAGCGAGAGAAAGAATTCTTTCTATAAACTTCTAAAACATAATGACAAGGTTACATATAGGAGACAGGCCATGAGGTCAGCAAGTATCTAGGCTGCTCTCAACCATCTACTTCTAAGGCCACACCAGGGCCCCATTTTGCCACCCAAAACACCCAGTTAGCACTTGAATATAAAATATAAAAGATGAGAACAGAGTGGGCAGGCATCGCCTGGGTCACACTGTAGACAAGAGGACTACCATGTGGAAGTACTTCCCAAAGCGAGAGCATGTGTTCTAGGTACCTGCTAGGATGAGAGGTGAATCAGACAAGTTCCTGCTTTTCAGAGGTTGGAAAACGTGCAAGACCTGTGCTTACAGACAAAATGGGACGTCCAAAATTGAAGGGAGAGCAGCTCTACCAGAAACACCGTGGGATGCCTTTTTTGCCATAAGGAAAAGTCCAGGGAGCTTTTGAGGATGGAAATTTGAATAAAAAGGCCCGGTCTTAGGAAAGCAGGGGTGGACATCACGAATGTGCAGGGGGTCAGGAACTGAGATGATTCTGCATATACGCCAGGGAAGAAAATGCCATGTCTCTCTGTAGAGAAGAAACAAAGCTCGCAGGAAGCTAAGATTCTTCCAGGTGGTTCAGCAATGGGTGGAAGTGAGGGCCTGAAAGGGTCCGCTTTGCCCCGTGGGGGTAGATTACAAAGAGCTTCCTGGGATTGGGACAGAAGAGTACAAAGCTATCTGAAAGGGGCGACCAAGGTGGGGAACCCGGGCCGACCCCACCCCCTACCGGGCCCGGCTCGGGGCTGAGCGCGGCCCCGGAGGGTCCGAACGGCCTCTCCCGCCCAACATTCCGCCTGGGGGGAGGGTGCACATGGCGGGCCCCAGCTCAGCCGGGCGGCCCACGAGCGGCGGACAGGTCTCGTCCCGCTCCGGGCCCGTTTCCCAGCCGGATCCCCCCGAGAACCGTCTGGGAGCCCGGCGGCCTGAGGCACCGCTCGCCAGTCCCTCCTCACCTGCCCAGCCCCTGCAGCTGGTCCATGGTGACCGTCAGGTTGGTGACAGGCGACAGGCCCCCAGAGGCTGAAGCGCCGAACAGCGCTTTCACGACGGGCTGCGGCGCGGGAGGGGGGCTGCAGGCGAAGAGCAGGCGGCGGCGGTGCGGGGGCTCCGGGCCCAGTTCCATGGCGGCGCCCGGCCTCCCAGGGCTCCCGCTCTCTCTTCCTCCGCCTCCGCCGCGCCCCGCCCCGCCGGCACCGGCCTCGGCCGCGCGCCCAGCCGCGGGCGCCCGCGGGTCAAACACAAACACGACCCCGCGGTTCAGGGACGCGGCTGCCGCGGGCAAGCAGCGCGGACGGGCGGGTGTCCAGACCCCGCAGGCGCCAGCCACATGCACGGGTGATTCCCCCGCACCCCGCGAGGCCAGCAGGCGGGCGGGCGCCGGCAACCTGAAGATTAAATCCAAACAAACGCGTCAGGTCCAGAAGAGAAAGCGGCCAGGGCCGCGAGGCAACGGCCTGGGCTCACACTTTCTTCGCTTTTCTCTCTTTCTTTTGCCCGAACCCGGCGTCGCAGAGCACCAAGCGGACCTTCACCTCCCTTCCGGGCTGTCGCTGCCGAGGTGGCCTTTCGCGGTAATAGCTGCTCACTAGGGACCGCTGCTGCCCCGCCCCCCTTTCCTAGTTGGCGCCAAACGGAATCCGCCAATCAGTAATCAACTTCTTCTCCTCGCACCCGATTGGCAGCTACGCTGGGCCAATGAGCCGGGAAGAAGGAGGTGGCTCGCGGGGCTCTGCGAGGTCACCCGCTCTCCCTAAGGAGGCAGGAGCACATCCGAAAGAGACGGGGCTCAGAGGTCAATGAAAACTCCCAGCAGGACCTGCGAGACGCGGGTAGAGACGGCGAGACCTCTCTTGCCCCGTTGCATGGTGGGAAGCGTAGTTTCGACCCCGCACGGCCGTCCAGGTACCTCCTACCTGCTGTGGGGCGCCGCTGCATGTCCCCTTCCCGGAGGTCCACATGGGGAGGGGACGTGCTGCCTGGAGAGAGCCGTCCTGGCCACTGGGGGTCGGGTCGGGCCCACCTTTGGCTCGACCTACGACCATGCGGCACTATAGGCCCCTTTCTTCTGCCCGGGGCCTCCCAACTCCAGTTTTGTAACCGAATGACCCAAGGAGTGGACGCTTCGTCTAGAACTCCAGGCCCCCACAGCGATGCGCTTGGCACTCCTGCGGTGCTGGCCACACAGACTTGAACCCTACCCTACAGGCTGCCAGACCCCGCATTCATTACGCACCTCCATTTTAAGCGCATACTATATTTTTTCAGAATCATTTTCTTCGTTTCTACCCTTTCTTACCCTGCTGGGCGCTCCTAGAGAACAATGCCATAAATACATAAATATAGCTAAACTTATATAATGTTTATGTGCCAGATACTGTTCGAAGTGCTTTATCTGTACTAATTCATTTAATCCTTATAACTGTGTCTGTGAGGGAGGAATTGTTCCCATTTTTTAGGTGACCATATTTATTTTTATATCTCCTGCCTCAGTGGCAGGTCCTAGATTGAATGACTTTATAAAAGGGGCACAGGTACAGTGATCAGGCTGCAAGAAGACTTGTCTGTAGATAGCAGGCTTAGAGCAGATACTGCCCTTATTTAGAGGATATAATTATTTTGGGTGTCTGGTGGAGAGTATGACCATTATCTCTGCTTAGGGCCAACCATTAAATACATTCAATTAAGTGTTTCTTTGAATTTTTTAAAAAAATTTTATTTATTTGACAGAGAAAGAGGGAGAGAGCACAAGCAGAGGGAGCAACAGGCAGAACGAGAGAGAGAAGCAGGCTCCCCACTGAGCAAGGAGCCCAGTGTGGGGCTGGATCCCAGGACCCGGGATCATGACCTGAGCGGAAGGCAGACACTTAATGACTGAGCCACCCAGGCACCCCAGTTAAGTGTTTCTTTGAAAAGCTTTTGCTTCCAAAGATTTGTATTACACAAATAATACAAAATAATTATAGCCTTAGAAAATACAGATAAGCACAATTTAAAACATCATCTGTAATTTTAGCATCATCAAAGACACAACTGCCAACATTTTAAACTTTTTTTAAACATTTTAAACTTTTTGCATGTGTGTGCATTGTAAACATACAATCAGTATTTGTTTCAGAGTCAAATAAAGGAATTGAAAGTTCTCTCTCAGGGATACCTGGGTAGCTCAATCAGTTAAGCTAGTTAAGCATCTGCCTTAGGCTCAGGCCCTGATCCCAGGGTCCTGAAATCAAGTCCTGCATGGTGCTGCCCGCTCAGTGGGGAGCCTGCTTCTCCCTCTGCCTCCTGTTCCCCCTGCTTGTGCACTCTTTCTCTGACAAATAGATAAATAAATAAAATTTTTAGAAAAAAGAAAAAAAGAAAGCTCTCCCTCTTTGCCTGAGTAGACATTTCCCAAATGGGATCAGCCCAAGAGGACTAACATGCAGAAACACTTCCACCAGCAAGTCCTAGAATAAAAACTTGATGTCTAAAATGTGAAATGGAAGCAGAAAGAAAAGCATAGTTTCACCATACCATTCACCCCATTCACTTAGGCATGCTCTCTGAAATCCAGGAGGAGCGTTAGGGTATGGGAAGAACTCTGCACTGACCTGGGAGGTCTGAGTTCTCATATGATTCTACTTTGGGGCAAGTCAATTTTTGTTCATTCATTCAGCCTCTACTAAGAGCCTACTCATTTCCTAGGTCCAAGTAGAATCAGTGTATTCCTCGACACTAGCCTGAAATGTCCTTACTTCTATAGTCACTTCACTCAGCAGAAAAGCTCTACCCTCACACATCCTAACTGATCTACTCCCTGCTATCATCCACCATATGTTAACATTTGATTCTGTGATTATTGGATCAGGGTGAGTTCCCCCCCAAATGACTACAAACTTAAAAGACCCTGCCTTTTTCTCCCCCTCTTATAGTACCAGCCAGTGCCTGGTATATATAGATTGAATATGTGTTACAAAGAAAAAGTGTAACCCCTATAGGGTAGGGGGAAGAAGAAGAAAAAAGAAAAAATATGAATGCTTTGATTTTTTTTTTTAAGATTTTATTTATTTATTTGAGAGAGAATGTGTAGAGCGAGAGTGAAGAGAGCACATGCAGGGCCAGGGGAGGAGGGAGAAGCAGATTTCCCACCAAGTGGGGAGTCTGATGCGGGCTCGATTCCAGGACTCTGGGATCATGACCTGGGCGGAAGGCAGATACTCAACTGCTGAGCCACCCAGGCACCCCTCTTTGAATGTTTAAGAAGGGAATCTGATCTGATCTGGTATGTCCCAGGGTTACTGTCAAGAAGGATAAATCCTTAGGAGGTGGAAGAGAGCATTCTAGGCAGAGGAGCCCTAGGCAAAGACTCTGAGGCTGGCGTGCAGAGCAGAGAACAATGGGAGAGGAGGAGGCTGGGGAGGGCCCAGACTCTGCTAGGGCTTGGAGACCACATTCTGGAACTTGGACTTTATCTCAAAGGCTGTGGGAAACAAAGCAAGTTTTAAATTTACATTTTAAGCAGATAATCCTGGCTGCCGGGTGGGGAATTGATTTCAGAGCAGCAGGGGGAGAGCTGGGGAGACCAGTTTGGAGGGGATCACAAGGTCCTTCTGTGAGAAGGTGGCTACTGGAAGGTGATGCAGAGCGGGGCAGGAGGCCTGCGTCCCACCTGTGAGTGGTGACTGAGGTGGACCACAGCTGCATCTCTCAAATAGTGAGGTGCCCTGGCAGGGTTCCTGCCTCCTCCCTGCCATGCCCGGGCAACCACAGAAACTTGGCTTTTAAATCTGCATTAGGTATGACAGTGCCTTGTCCATTTTGCTTGGAGAAGGGAGTCCCATTGTTAAACAAAAAGATCTGAGTAATTTCCCATCAGTGTATCAGACTTAAGTTCTGGGGCAAAAGAAACATTCCTTTTCTGATTTCATGTTTTACTTGTGTTCATTCTTCTTTTACACTCGTCCCCCACCCCCGCAGGCTAGCATGTTTCGCTTTACACTAAGAAGGAGGGTCAAAACTAACAGCTTTCCAGGAGACCAGGTAAGCAGTGTCTTAGATGCTGCCAAGGTGAGGAGGAGTCCCTACAATCAGAGTTCCCAAATTCTGGTTCTACATCACAATCATTTATTTATTGAGTAGATAATCCAATTGTATGGTATAAATTCAAATCTTGGAGTTGGTTCAGTTATCAGAGTTCCTCAGTTTCTTTCTCTCTCCTTCCTTCCTTCCTTCCTTCCTTCCTTCCTTCCTTCCTTCCTCCCTCCCTCCCTTCCTTTCTGATTTTATTTATTCATTTGGGAGAGACAGTGCACCGATTGGGAGAGGAGGAGGGGGAAAAGGCAGAGGGAAAAGCTGAGCTGGGAGCTTGACATGGGGCTCAATTCCAGGACCCCCAAGATCATGACCTGAGCTGAAGACAGGTGTTTAAACTACTGAGCTACCCAGGTGCTCTCCTCAAGTTTCTTTTTTGATGACTACTAATTTGGAAAGCTTTTTTGAAAATACAGACACTCCAGTCTCCCTTGCATTTTTGGTGTCACAATTTTAGTGTGGGGCACTGCCTGGAATCTTTGTGATCAGAGAGCTCTCTGAATTGTTCTGATACACAGCCAGATTGGGGAACCACTGAACTGTTTGGATTTTAAGGACATCGAGGACCAGAGATCACACACATTATTTTGATATGTAATTTGTATTTCTACTATAGTGTTTTTGGTAATGAGTTTTGTAGGATGGTATTCAGAGCACAGGCGATGTCTTGTCTCATAGCTAAGTGTTTGCTCTCGAATGACAGTGTTTTCTAGCAGGAGTCCCTCCATTTTTTCATGGGTGCTCCTCAACAGTTTCACCTACTGCCACTACTTTTTCAGCCTTATCCCCACAGAATTCCCAAGTTCCTGACTCCAATCAGAATCTCTCTCCTGGGGCGCCTGGGTGGCTCAGTGGGTTGAAGCCTGTGCCTTCAGCTCAGGTCATGATCTCAGGGTCCTGGGATCTAGGCCCACGTCAGGCTCTCTGCTCAGCAGGGAGCCTGCTTCCTCCTCTCTGCCTGCCTCTCTGCCTACTTGTGGTCTCTCTCTCCGTCAAATAAATGAATAAAATCTTAAAAAAAAAAAAAAAAAAAAGAATCTTCCTCCTGAATTCCAGCCCCTCATCTGAATCCACCTAGAAATGGCCCACTGGCAACTCAACTCTACTTGCCTTAAGATCTCATCTTTTTCCTTCCAAGCTTCTGACCCTCCCCAGGGTAAGAAGGGGCACCATATCTATTCATTCTTTCTCCTCACTGCTGCTCTGGTCTAGCCAGACTCCCAAGCCCTGGCCCCAAGTGAGCTGTCTTTTTTTTTTTAAAAGGTTTTTTTTTTTTTTTAATATTTTATTTATTTGACAGAGAGAAATACAGTCAGAGAGAGAACACAAGCAGGGGGAGTGAGAGAGGGAGAAGCAGGCTTCCCGCCGAGCAGGAAGCCTGATGTGGGGCTCGATCCCTGGTCTCCGGGATCATGACCTGAGCCGAAGGCAGTCGCTTAACCAACTGAGCCACCCAGGTGCCCCCCAAGTGAGCTTTCTGAATACAAATCTGATCTCTTCTTCCCCCTTTTGCTCAAAGCTCTGCCTGTTCTCCCCACATTGCTTAAAGCAGGGACTCTCATACCTTTTGGAACTGTGACCCAGAACACACATTTCAGAAACTTTCCAATACATCATTTATTCATACTTCATGCAACAAACTTTTCTATTTTACTTTATGTCACTTAAAAAATCCTGGTAATGAGGGTTGCCTGGGTGGCCTAGTCAGATTAAACAGTTGACTCTTGACTTCAATCAAGATCATGCAAGTCACGATCTTAGGGTTGGGAGATCTAGCTTTGTGCTGGGCGTGGAGGCTGCTTAAGATTCTCTCTTTCCCTCTGCCCCTCCCCACCCCTCTATCTTTCTCTAAGGAAACAAAAAACAAAAACAAACAAAATTAACATTAAGGATTTTGACCTATAGTGTGAAAAGCAATGGGTGACAGACGGAAGCCCAAAAACTTTGGCCCAGGACACCAGATCCTTTATGGTGAGGCACCCTCCTCTCCTGCCCCACCTCCTTTTCCCTCAAAGCACCCCAGAACCAGCCATGATCCTCCTGGCCCTCCAGAAACCCGACACTATTTAGGCCTCTCTGCTGTCACAGTCCCCATGGGTCTGGGGTGACCTCCTCTGCCCAGTCCACTATTTCAAATATTTCCCTCTTTTCAATCTGAAAAATTTCTTCCCACTGCTCTTGTCTAGGGAGTTTCAGACTTGGTTAGATATTCCTATTCTTGGGATGCCTGGGTGGCTCAGTCAGTTAAGTGTTTACCTTCAGCTCCGGTCATAATCCCAGTGTCCTGGGATCGAGCTCCCTATTCAGTGGGAAGCCTGTTTCTCCCTCTGCCTGCAGCTCCCCCTGCTTGTGCTCTCTCTCTCCATCTGACAAGTAAATGAAAATCTTAAAAAAATAACCCTGTTCTTGCATTCAACAAATATTTATTGGTCACTGGGACAAACTGGGAGAGTTGGAAATAAAATGCCACAATCCCTACCCTCACTGGGCTTACATCTGCCAAATGCAATCTCACAGAATGATCCTTCTAATAATGGAATCATCACCATTATAATGTTTGTCTTTGTGGTTGGTGGGACCTGGAGGAGGGGAGGAGATGGAGATGGGGAAGGCTGGAGGAGGTGGGATGCTGCACAAAGGAGATTAAAGCCCTGAAGCCTGAAGGTTGGCACAGGTCTTGGTGTAGGTCCCTGGAAAAGGGGAATCTAGTGTCAGCGGAGGTGGGGTGCTTTCCAAGGAGAAGAGCCCCGTGAAGCTAGAAGGTGAGAACAGCACTTTTTGGGAACTACTTCTGAGTTACCCCAGCCACGACTTAGAATGGGGGTGGTTGTGAGGGACCCAAATGGGAGGAAAGACTCCGCTCTTGAAGGATTTAGAGCTTGCTAAAGGGGTTGGGCCTGTGGCCAGTGGAGAGTGTGGAGGGTCAGTGATAATGGGATTAGCATTGCTGCTAGGTGGGTCAGTGATGTGCCTGCAAGATGGGGGCTGTCCAAACAGTCCCATGGGAGGAAAGGTGAGATCCTGAACCTAGCCAGGGACCTTAGCAATAGGAGGAAGGGAGTGACCTTGGGAGGAAGGTAGGGATCATTGGATCTTGATAACAGAGTTGAGGGGATCAGAGGGAGGAAGCGATCTAGAATGCATCCTTGGTAATGACTAAGCAACTGGGTGGATGGTAACATTATTTCAACAACAGGCAGCATAGTCTTGATAAGTTCCATTTTGTGCTTGTGTACTATATGGGCTTGGCACTCAGGAGAGAGAGTTGAGGCTCATTAGCATGAGGATGGTAAGTCCACTGAGGATGTGCAAAAAGTGTTTTTGGAAACTGGGTCTTGGGAGTGTCAACATGGAAGGTTGGATGTACCAGGAGAGGCCTATGGAGGCAGGGCTGGAGACGGAACCACAAAGGAGGGACTGGCCCATCCACGTCGTTGAGACAGGCCCTGAAGGGAGTCAGGGAAGGTGGTCAGATGGAGGTCTTGGTCATGTTGAGTGGGTGAGAGAGGTGGGAAGTGAGAAGGTAGCCACAGGAAGGCTCTGGAAAGGTAAGTAAGTGATGGTACAGAGGGTACAGTAAGGTTCAAAAGCGCACTAGAAAGCACTTAAACAAATGTTCATAGGTTTGTTATTCATTTTAGCCTCAAGCAGAGAACAACCCAAATGCCTGTCAACAGTAGTACGGGTAGAGGTTCTTTCCTGCAGCAAAGGGAAGAAGAGAACTACCCCTACTATGGATGAATCACAGTCCATGTTGAACATAAGCCAAATGCGAAAGGGGACATGCTGTTTGATTCTACTGACATAAAGGTTTATAAAAATGGATGTCCTGCTCTTTAATCTTTGGTGATAGAAGTGAGGGTACTGGTTGTCCACGGCGGGTGGGTGATGGCTGTAAGGGGCTGTAAGGAGAACTTTTGGGAACAGGTCACATGGTTTCTTGATCTGAGTGCTGGTGGCATGAACGTGTTCACCCTGTGGAAACTCACTGAACTGCACACTCATGGTTTGTTCGTTTTCCTGCATGATTGGTATATTTAAAGATTTTTTTTTTTTGAGAGAGCGTGCATGCGTACACACACACACACACACGCACACACACACGCATGGGCGGGGTGGGGGCAGGGGCAGAGGGAAAAGGAGAAGCAGGCTCCCTACTGAGCAGGGACACCCTCACCCTCAGCCCCAGAGGATGAAGTTCTCAATCCTAGGACCTTGGGGTCATAACCTGAGTTGAAGGCAGACACTTAACTGACTGAGCCACCCAGGTGCCCCTTGTTTTGTTTTAAAGATTTTTATTTTTGAGTTATCTCTGCAGCCAGCATGGGCTCAGACCTACAACCCTGAGATCAAGACTCACATGTTCCATGGACTGAACCAGCCGGGTGCCCCTGAAATGTTTATTGTTTATAATAAAATTATTATTAAATTATATATATATGAAATAAAACCTGCCCTTGATGCCACTTTCCTCCTCCAGCTGTAGTTTTCCCCTTCACAGTTAAACTCAAAAAGATTGTCTCTAATTTCAGTCCTGCCATTTTTGTCTTAAACCCACTCCAGTCAGACATTCACCCTCCCTACTCTGTGGAAATAGCATTTGGCAAGTTCTCCGGGAAACCTTGATTTTGCTGAATAGGGTGACCAATTTGTACCCCTTGTCTTATTCCAAGAAGCTGTCCATCACAGCACTGGATACAGTTGACTACTCCCTTCTAGAAACATTTGTTTCATTTGACTTTCAGGACACCAGTCTCCAGATTTTCCTCCTACCTCAAATTGCTCCTATAAAAAGATGTTAGAGAGAGGTCATGATAAAGGGAGCTGTTTGGCCCCTCAAGGGTGAGAACCAGGCATAGGGAGAGAGCCTTGGGCCTCCTGGGTGAGCCAGAAGCTCTTCCGGGGCATCAAGTCTTCTTGTTCCCACAGGCATGAGGAGAAATAATGTGGAGTGGGTGAAGATTAAGGATTTGAGTGTTATCCTGAAGGTAGTGGGCTTAGAAAGGACCTCTGAGAAGCTGTCATCCCCTCCCCACCATGGAAGATGGACTGGACTTAGGGAGATGGCAGGTCCCTAGGGTCCCCTTTCTCTCCAGAAAAGGTTGAGGACTTTCTCTGCAGCTCTTCTCCCTGGCCGTCATGGGTGTAGCACCCGAGGAGGCCGCCAGGGGGCACTAGTTTCCCAGGAGCATATTCTCTGGGACAGGCTTGAGTGTTGCCGGCAGAAGAGGCGGCTCTTAGATATACAAACGGCCAACAGACACATGAAAAAATGTTCAGCGTCACTAGCTATCAGGGAAATTCAAATCAAAACCACTCTAAGATACCACCTTACACCAGTCAGAATGGCCAAAATTAACAAGACAGAAAACAACAAGTGTTGGAGAGGCTGCGGAGAAAGGGGAACCCTCTTACACTGTTGGTGGGAATGTAAACTG
>PITA01018975.1:0-38907 GCA_004023965.1 Spilogale gracilis | reverse complement strand
GAGGAGGAGGAGGAGAGGAGGAGGAGGAGGAGGAGGAGAAGGAGAAGGAGAAGGAGAAGAAGAAGAAGAAGAAGAAGAAGAAGAAGAAGAAGAAGAAGAAGAAGAAGAAGAAGAAGAAGAAAGAAAGAAAATTTAAGTACAGGCACACTGGGAGAAAGCCAGAATGTGACAACAGAGGCAGAGATTGGAGTGCTGCTGCTTCAAATCAAAGATTGCTTGTAAGCCATCAGAATCTAGAAATCCAAGGAAGGATTCTCCCTTGTATGCTTCAGAGGGAATATGGCCTAGCTGACAGGATCAAGTTCAAATGTGTTCTCTCCAAAACTGTGAGAGAACACTCTTCTGCTTTCATGTACATATGCGCGCGTACACACACACACACACACACACACACACACACACACACATTTATTATAAGGAATTGGCTTATATGAATATGGAGGCTGACAAGCCGCAAGAACTTCAGTTGGTAAGCAAGAGACCTGAGAGCCGATGTTGCAGTTCCAGTGTGAATACTGGCAGGCTTGAGACCCAGGAAAAGCTGATGGCCCAGCTCAAAGCAGCCAGGCAAGAAGTTTCCCCTCACTTGAGGGAGTGGTAGCTCTTTTGTTCTATTCAGGCCTTCCACTGATTTGATGAGAGGACAATCTGTTTTATTCAATCAACTGACTCAAAAGTTAATCTCTTCCAAAAACATTCTCACAGACCCATCCAGAATAATGTTTGACTAAATACCTGGGCATTGCACGACCCAGTCAAGTTGACCCATTAAACTGACCATCACAAATCTGCCCCTGATCAACTTGGCACCCATACACATCTCATTAAACCACACTTAATCTTCAAATAAAGACAATAGCAAGGTCATAATTTCACCTAACATGACACAATTACCTGTGTACAACCAAAAACGTATTAAACCTTCCTTAGAAGAAAGGGTTAGGTCTTGGAGTGAGGCTTACTCTTCTCTTTAATATCCTTAACTTAAATTCTATGATGTAAAATTAGTATGTAAATAGTATGGTATAAAGGCAATATGTTTATATACCATGATAAGGGGATAGGAGAAAAAAGAAACAAGGATATATAGATATACAGACACACAAATGTATTTGTAGCAAAAAAAAAAAAAAAAAAAAAAAAAGGAACTACTCAGTGATAATTATAGCCCTCCTTTCTGTGATTGGTTTTGTAATCATTGTAGTATAACTTTCTTTCACTGCCCACTCTGTATTATTTTTACCTTCAGGAAGTACATCAGCTGGGCACATTACCTGGTTGAGGGTCCCAAACCTTAAGTAGCCCTGCCTGGATTAAGTTGTCAAAGTTTTCCATTGACCTTCATCATAGGGCATGGCAATACTAAGAGATATCCATACATATTCTTCCTTACCTCCATGATGGAGTAGCAGTCCAATTTCCCCTTGGCAGTTAGACTAAATTACCCCAGCCAGCACAGTAACTCCCTTCTTTGGCTGTTGATGGAGAGACATAAGAAACCCAAAGTGGCTGGGCTCTTGTCTCAACTTCCAATTTAATAGAACATCATAGCTGTGTCTCCTGGTGGAAGCATTCCTCCCTTTGAAACTAAGACCTATAGGCCAGGAGGGCATAAAAAGTGAGAACAGGGAGCAAATATTTTTGCTAGTGAGTCACCAGGGGTATTAATAAGTGACCCCATTCCCATTTCTATTCCTTGATTCCTTCACTGCTTGTGGGAGAAACAGTACCACATATCAGATGCTGATTCAGGTTATATAAATAGACCTCTGGAGAAGACTTCCCCAACCCTGTAAAGTGTTGCCATCTAGTTAGCCTTATTAGCTATTTACCCTACTGATTACTTAGAGACAACATCTCCTTCTCCTTATAGTTGTTCACTTTGAGCCTGCCATTTTTCTGGATCCCTTCTGAATTCTTCAGTGGTTTTCTCCAAAGTATTTGGGCTTTGTTTTTTCTCACTGTCTCACTTCTCAATCAATCTAGTACAATCTGCTTTTCATCATCCATACAATTCAATCTTTCCCTTCTTCAGAGATTCTTCACGATGTCTTATCTGTTTGTGGAAATCTTTCTTATTTTATAATGCTATTATGAATTTCTTCTCAGATTTTAAGGGATTTGAGACTTAAAGGGAAGCAAATACATGCCTTTGGCTTGTTATATCTATCCATTCTCTGGCTTTGATGTTTAAATGTCACATATTGAGACCAGAGACAAAGCACTTCTGGTTAAAAAAGGTGTATTACTGGGATGCCCGGCTGGCTCACTCAGTACTGCATGCAATGTTTGACCTTACAGTTGTGAGTTGAAGGCCCACATTGGGTATACAGCTTACTTTAAAAAATAAATAAAAATATTTTTAATGGGCCCCTGGGTGGCTCAGTCAGTTAAGCATCTGCCTTCGACTCAGGTCATGATCTCAGGGTCCTGGGATCAAGTCCCATGTCAGGGTCCCTGCTCCACGGAGAGTCTACTTCTCTTTCTGCCTTCTACCTGCCTGTGCTTGTGCTCTCTCTTGCTATCTCTGTCCCTATCTGTCTGTTTCTTTCGAGTAAACAAATAAAAATCTTAAAAATATGTATATTTTTTAAAATTCAAGAAATGCTTATTTTAAAAAAAACGTTGTCTAAATCTTTATTTAAAAAAATGTGAATTAGGATGTTTTTATTTCCTTTGTCTCCTAAAACTTAACTAAAATAAAAATACATAGAGTGTGTGTGTGTGTGTACATATGTACAAAACACAAGGACAAATGAAATGGGAAAGCACACATAATAAATGATAAATTTTGCCAACTTTTTAAAAAATTTTTAGAGATGGAGGGAAAGAGAATGGGGGTGGGAGGCAGAGGGAGGAGAGAGAGAATCTTAAGCAGGCTCCACACCCAGCACAGAGTTCAATCTTGCAAAGCTAAGATCATGACCTGAACCAAAATCAAGAGTCTGACCCTTAGCCAACTGTTTCACCCATGCATGCCATGTCAGCTTTTATGAGATAGAATTTATGGTTGGGTGGGCAGTAAGTGACTGCCTGGTGTGGAGGAAATGCACATCATTCACTCTATGGAACCCCTCAGAGGCTCAGTGCTCACAAGCTGAAATGAGGCTCTCAGCATGCTGCAGGCCCACTTCCCTAGACCACACAAGTAGGTAACACTTCCCCTCCTCATGCATCTCCACTCCTCACCAGTCAAAGGACCAGAAGGTTATTCTCTGGCAAATGTGAGCCTGAGAAACTCTAGATTCAGGAAAGTCAGTCAAATAGAGAATAGTGATAAGGCAAGGGGCTAACAACATGGAATTAAGAGAATTATTACATATCGAACCATAAACTCTTTATTGGTTTCCTCATGTTGCTGTAACCAAGAACCACAAATCACAAGTCTGTGACTTAAATAGCAGAAATGTATATTTCTGCCAGAAATGTATATTTTTAGGCAGCTCTATAGGCTAAAAGTCCAAGATCAAAATGTAGGCAGGATTGGTTCCATCTGAGGGCCATGAGGGAGAATCTTTTCATCTCTCTCCTAGCCTCTGGTGGTTTCCTGGCAATCTTTGATGTTCCTTGGCTTTTGCTGCATCACTCCAATCTCTGCCTTTATCTTTATGTAGCATTCTTCCGTGAGGGCATGTCTGTTTCAAATTTCTGCTTTTCACAAGGGACTGTCATATTGAACTGGGGTTTATCCTATTCCAGGATGACCTTATCATAAGGAGCTACATCTCCAGTGACCCTATTTCCAAATAAGGTCACATTCTGAGGTACTGGGGTTGAGACTTCAACATTTGAATTTGAGGGTACATAATTCAATCCATAATAGTTCCCTTGTTCATCCTATTCTTAGAATCCCAATAATTGGGTCTTCTATACCTATCTTTGTCACCTCTCTCCCCATGTGTTTGAAAAAATTGAAACCACTTAGATAAAAGATTTAAAAAAACTGACATTTGGAGTTCTTCAAAGAATGTACTTTGCTTCTGATTATTTTACCTGTCGTCAAGTCTCACCCATGTGTACAGAGATTGCAATCAGCTCCTTAGTTCTTAAATATGAATGAGGATCTTAGAGTCACCAGTTATCTAAATAATGTTTCCAATAAGGAAGGGACAGATTGAAACAGTCAGAAACAGAAAGGCCTGGAGGAAACAGACAAATTCATGATCAGAAGAAAGCTTTTTAAAAAATTACAATTAGGGGCGCCTGGGTGGCTCAGTTGTTTAAGCGACTGCCTTCAGCTCAGGTCATGATCCTGGAGACCGGGGATCGAGCCCCACATCGGGCTCCCTGCTTGGCAGGAAGCCTGTTTCTCCCTTTCTCACTCTCTCTGCTTGTGTTCCCTCTCTTGCTGTGCTTCTTACTGTCAAATAAATAAAATCTTTAAAAAAAATTACAATTAATAATCACAGAGGGATAAGATACTGCAATCATAAATTTTTTAAAGTAAACTCTACCCCTAATATGGCATTCAAATACATGACCCCAAGATCAGTCAGCTCTACTGACTGAACCAGCTAAGAGGAGCCCCTGCAATCATAAATTTATAATGGGATATGATGGAAAAGGAAATGTTTACAAATAAAGAAAGAGGTCTTAGAAATCAAAAGCAGGGTAGAATAAATGAAGGAGAGTAGATTATCAAAGAAATAATATAAATATAATATGAAATATACATAACATATATGAATATATGAAAATACATATACATGAATTTTATGTGAAATATAATATACATATATTCCATTTATTTCCCTGGCGAACTTCTTTCCCAACTCTTTTTCCTCTTGCTCTGCTCTCAACATGTGTTTCTCTAGGTCCAAAACAGTAGTCATCCCGGGATAGCTCTTCACTGTTTTTCTGGAATAAGTATTTACCATCTAAAAATAACATAAAACCACCTTATAAACTAAGAAACACATTTGAAAAAAGCTCTAGACTTATTAATATAACAATAGGTGATAAAAGACAATGAACCAATGACCTCAAAAATCAAACAAAATTATTTTCAATCGTCTTGGTCAAAATTTAATTGTGAGACAATGATGAAGTTATTGTAGTCACACACATATCAAGAAATAAATATTCTATACATTCTTTATTTAGAAGCTTTTGGATCATCATGCTTAAACCTAGTAATGGATTATGCAAAGCATAGACTATGGACTACTAGAAAGGAAGGATCTAGCCAGACAAGCAGCAAAGCAAAGAGACATCTCAGGATAACCACTGTTTTGGACCTAAAAAAAAAAAAAAAAAGCAGTTTCAAATTTGAGCAGGGAGAAACAAGGCTGAGAAGAAAAGTCTTTGGGAAAATAAATAGGATTAATAGTTTATTTAACATATTTTTGCATTATAAAGGTATCTGCTATAAATAGGTATATAGATATTTGCCTCATCTCCTGGTACATTTGAGAAAAAAGGGAACATAAGCAAAAGAAAAAATGATATAAAATGATAAAAGTTCTTAAAAAATCAAAAATTGAGAAAGGAAATAATCACAGTGCACTATTTGGTTTAGTCGTGAACAGTCATTTACATGGCCTATAAAAATGGAAACATTTTTTGTCAATTTTAATTACATAAAAATCTTATGGTAAGAGAAAGTGTGGAATGATGATAGTGGAAAACAGCAAAATGTTCATTTTTAAACATGTCTAAAATTGATAAATCAAAATTGTAGCATAAGCATATTATACTGAAAGTAGAAGAAGAAATAGTTCAAGATGGGTGATGGGAGAATTGAAGACTAGGGAAGAGTGAGAGGGTGAGGCAGGGATTACAGATTGTAAATCATTTACATTATAAGATTTTTAAATCCATATACATGTGTTATTTTGAAGAAAATAACAAATTTTAAAAAGAATACAGAGGCAAAGAAAATACCAAAATATGCTGATTATAATTTGAAAACATATTCATAAGTGTTGTTATGTCTTCTCCAGATGTGGTTTGATGGTTGGTACTCTATATACAGCCCTAAAAAAACAATTAGGTTGATTGGATATTTATATTATTAGTTTTATTGTTGATACAAAGTTAACAAACACAAAAGTCAATGTGATGGTCACGTTTACATACACCTAATGAGTTTAAGGGTAATTGCAAAAGGCAGAGAATTTTATTGTAAAACCTATAGAAATGTAGAATCTAGTCACGTTTTTGTATAACTCTATGAGGATACTGGCTGCAGCATTCTTGCAATACTGGCAATTTTTTAAAATTTACCATTTTAATGAGTTTTAAAAGTTTATTTATTTATAATCTCCACCCAAGGTGGGGCTTGTACTTACAACCCTGAAATCAAGAGCACATGTTCTACTCAGTGAGCCAGCCAGGTGCCCCAATATTTGCAATTTGAATTATAAAAATCTGCTCCATTTTATGGGGATACCTAAAAATGTGGATTAATAACTACATGGATTGTAGACATGAATTTCCTACTTGTGACTCTTGTGATGTCAGTGAGTTGATAATATTTTGTGTTAGCCAAAGGTGCTGCTTTAAGAATCTACAAGAGGAAGAGATGAAGAAGCATTAGAGAAGAAAGAAGGAAATCTGATAAGTCAGAAAGATTAAAAACAGATGGCCATTGGAACAGGGAAAAAAATGCACCTTGATTGTTCTATGTCCCTGTGATCCTGAATAGTAAAGAAATTACTGTTGCACCAATAAGCAAGGGGATGGTAGGCAATCCGCCACTAGAAAGAGTTTTCGAAAGACTGTGAATTCTAGAATAACTACCTTCCTGGAGAGGAATAGAGTTAAATGACAATTACCAGAAATGGAGTTTCAATTCTGATTTAGAGCTGATTTTCTGAAATAAAAAATAAAAGCATTTCACAGACATTATAGGTTATAAAGAACTACCTGAGATATATTATGACATTCCTCTTATTCCCATTAACTGATAGATTTTGAAACACATTGATAGGTTTTTAGCAGTGATTAAATTTATGTTTATCACAGGCATTACTGAAATACAGTGGAGTAAGGTATACAAATTCTATGAAGAACTAGAAAGTGTAGGCTATTTATAGAAGAAAAATACAGGGATATTAAAGTTATAGCTTTGAAATTAACTCCCCAGAATGTACTTAGTAATGAATAACTTGGGAAAAAGAAAGATGACTTAACCTTATAAATATGTAACTAAATTTTATGAAAGTAAATTTTAAAGAATCCAACAAAAAATATGTTTTCTAATATTTGTTAAATATTCTCATTAATAGTGCGAATGAATCATGTGATATTGCTATTTTTTATAGTTGAATATACTATTGTTGTTTGCAGGTTTCAATAAAAGTTGACTTCATATTTCTACACACACATAAGTGTGTGACAAAGATAATTTTGCTTGTTGTAAATAAGTCAATACACAGGGATGTAAAAAAAGCAAGTATTCTCTTACTGTATTCAGTATCATCATGTCAGTAATCTTGGCATAGGTGGGTACGAACCAACTCCTACATAGTGTACTTCTATAGCAGTGGGTTTTTTTTTCCCCTCAAAAGTGAGAAAATACACTTTATAATTTTTTTACTTAGTTAATTGTAGATATCTCTTCTGATCCATACTTTTATATAACTTAAATAGCTCTGTAATATGGATGTGTCATGATTTTTCCCCCTATTGCTAGACATTCATAGTATTTGCTTCTGTTACTATTATAATATTAAAATGAACTTCTTTTTCATATATCTTTACATATTGGTTATTTTGTTCCATTATATTCAGAAAAGTGGAATTTGCTAGATAAAATGAATTCCTTCAATTATTATTATTTTTTTTATTGACTAGGTACTACAAGACCAAGCTAAGAAAAAATTCAGAGAGGAAAAACGAATATAAAGCGTCTTCCATTACACATTGATTCATCTGATGCTTAAAAAGAAAAGTTTGTAGAATCTGTCATCTAATATACATACCAGGTGAGGGCATTGGATTATGATAATCATTAATTAATCTATAATTAGGTACACCATTCAGTATTGATATCCAGTATTCAATGGAGCTCTAGATTTACCACGCACATTGTATTAAAATGTGTGGCAGGTTTGTATTTTACAGGTATTTAAATTGGTCAATTTCATTGCTTAATAGATTTTAATCTGAAAATGCGTATTTTGTGGACTGCAAAAACTACTAGATTTTCAAAAGGTATGCAGACCATTTAGTCCATAAATTTTCAATTTTTACTGCTCTTCTTGTATAAAATAAGACTTTGAAAATCAAAACAAAACCAGTGATAACTGGCTAACTAGTCTTATGACAAAATGATTAAAGGAGTTGTTTAGAAAAGACAACAGTATGTCTCCCTCCACCCCCATCACAGGCTCTTGACAATAAATTATGATACTGTATTATCACTAGAATGTATGCTCCTTTAAGGTATAAATTTATTTTCTCTGATGTGTCCCCAGTAACTAGGGTGGTATTAGGTATGGGAAATGGAGGGACTCTTAATAAATACTAGTTTACTGCATTATTATTCAAATTTAACGGAGAACTTGAGGACATGGGCTTTTAAATGATCTGATGCCAACATTTAAACAGAGGTAGGAGACATTCACTGCACGTAGTATGCCTATAAAACCATTGAAATCAAGTAACATATTGAGAAGTAGTCAGATGGAAATCATGCCCCACATTATCAAATGCATCATATCACATGTAGTCCTATTCTACTACCTAGTTTTAGCTTTCACAGGGCTAGGTTACTGACTCGAATCCCAGGAGCGTCTTTGCATCATGACATACTGTATTACAGGTACATCATAACAACTCAGCTTACACATAGATAGAAAAAAATAGAAACTGTTAAGAGACCGAGAGGAACATATATTCAATTTGTTTACATTTAATAAAAGTTTTGATGAGATTCTTTAAGTAAAGACAGATCTTTGGTGGTTTGTTTATTAAACTGGAAGCAGAAGTATTGACTGATTTTTTTAAGGTCCTTTCTACCATTTTGATCCTAGGAAATACAGTGTGTAAATTTGCTTATAATACAAGTGAATAGGAGGGCGCCTGGGTGGCTCAGTTGTTAAGGGTCTGCCTTCAGCTCAGGTCACAATCCTGGAGTCCTGGGATTGAGCCCCACATCGGACTCCCTGCTCTGCGGGAAGCCTGCTTCTCCCTCTCACTCCCCCTGCTTGTGTTCCCTCTCTAGCTGTTTCTATCAAATAAATAAAATCTTAAAAAAAAAAAAAGTGAATAGGAGAAATATGTGCCCTCAAAATTATGTAAAACTACTAAAAAGGCAAGACGATTTTCAACTTTTTTGCATTTTTTTCACCCCCAGTGGTGAACACATACATAGCAAATCTTTGAAAAACCCAATAAACATGAAGTACAAATTAGGCCCTTTGTCTTTCATAAATAAATTTCTAGAAGTAGGAACTTAAAATGTTTCCAATTAAAAGCACTTATTAGGTCAATTTAACTATTACCAATGCAATTTGTAAGGAAAAGAGCTATTTGTAGCCATGATGTGGATCTGATTTGACAAAATATACGCTTTTACATTGGCCATAGGGCTAACAATCCTATAGAGATATAAGTAGTAGAAAAATGAAACTCAATTAGTGAAATTCTGTTGATATTTTGGAACTAACATATGTTACTTAATAAATAATATAGGGTGCTTGGCTGGCTCACTTGGTAGAGCATGTGACTCTTGATCGTGAGGTCTTAAGTTTGAGTCCCACATTGGGTGCAGAGATTAAATGATTAAAAAAATATACGGATGTTACTCACAAAATGTACTTTCAAAAACTTGAAACAATTTTTGAAATTTATTTCTGAAAGTCACAGAGACAAAACTTTAGAAGTGACACATTTATACTAAGGATACATGCGTGAGCAAAAAAAAAGTAAGCACGGGAATACAAAAATAAACATAGTAAAATTTTAATGAATACAGTATTCTGGATACAAGTAGAATACCACGGTAAGAATTCTATTTACCTTAGAAGTCTAGGACAATATGGATTGAGATAAAATGGTTTAGGACAGCCACTTCACTATTCACAAGTTAATTGGTGCTGACCAGAAACTAAAGCAATTTGTTAAAATTCTCAGTGAAATTATAGGATGGATTTTCTATTTAATGAATATGTTTTAAGGTGATCTGTACTTATTTAAAGGCAGTTGGGGCAAGTCAAACCACAGAGAGCCCTCACAAAGACTAAGCACCAAATGACGAAATGTTTGTGGCTTTCGTTTTGGGCCACTTTAAATTTTATTTTGTTTAAATGTGTTTTCCATTAACATTTACATACAAATTCTTTCAGGCAAAAGTTTTAACATGGAACTTTCTGCTTGGAGATCTTGCCAACTGTTAGTTACAATAGTTTTTAAGCAATGAATACTTCAGAATAATCCCAAGCTGATACTTAATTGGTTACAATTGTAAGATGCAGAGCTTTTTCTTTAAAGTTTTCTGGTCCCCCAAAATTCAGTAGGGCCAAATGCATTAACTGGAAATAGCATTTGTTTAAAAAAAAGTCTTAAAGATGATAATGAATAAAATAACAATTTAGGCTCTCATACACAATCTTTCTAAATTTTCACCCTGTAAGAAATGATTACAATGTCCTTCAGGCTTGCTATATGCCCCACAGAATTAAACAAAACAAAACAAAACAACAAGGAATTTAACATTTCAACAAGCTAGTTAACTATTTACTGTAAGCATATAGTGAAATCTGGAAGACATACTACTATACTTCAAGAAAACACTATTAACAGGTAAGCATGTGTTGAAGAAGGCAGTTTATAAATGAAACATTACAAATCTTATGTTTATGCATACAACTTATAGAGAAAAAATTGCTATTTTTCCAATAGTATAGCATCACACTAACACTATATAGTCAAGATCGAAAGTTTCTGTACACACGTCCACTGCACCTCCACAGCAGCATATGCCTTAGACATTTTCATGTTATCCAACATATGCCAGCCATGGTTTCACGGATTTGTACCAGTTTGAGCAGGCTAAAACAATCATTCTGCCTTATCTATTTAACTATGAGACAAAGTTAACCAGTTTCAGGGAACAAAAAGTTTCATAATCAGTAAACAAACATATTAAACCTCCCCAACAGGATGGAAAATGCTTCTAAGGACATGATATAATCCTAACAGGAGGATAGATTATGCCCCTAGATAAAGTGTATGTGGGAATAGTTAGGAGCCTGGAGAAATACATTAAAACATATGGGACATAAATGATCATCAAATCAGTAATAACTACTACAAACATAAATGTGGATTATTGGCTTTTCTTGTGCAACATCATCCAGTTTACTGCTTAGGACTACTCAAAACTGTTCTGAAACTAGGTGTTTGCTGTTAGTGCAAATTAATATTGAAATAGCTGTCTGAATCACACAGAATCTTGAAAAATTAGAATGATTGTATATCTAACCTTATTTTTGTATTCTGAAAAATGCTATAAAACTCAATTATTTTCCTAGCTTCTTAGGCCTTCTACCATCTTAGATAATTCAAATTAAACATGGTTGCCTGCAAATTCTTTACTAGGGGAAGTAAAAGCAAAGTATATTTTGGTTATGTTTTACTGCTGGTCTCATGTAGGTACTTTAGCAGTGACAGCACTACTCCAGGCATTTATTGTGCTACTTTACATAACTAAACATGAGGAAAAACCTGTAGTTCAAATTTTGACAAGTAAAAAAATTTTTTTTGGTGGCAGGCTTATTTTAAAACGGAAACAACAAAAAAACCCACATAAAAATCTAAAGATCAGATGGGCATTTTGACAACCTGAACTAGAAACAACCTGTAAAAGAAACTTAGACATGGGAAGCTGTATCTGAAAAATACAATCTTTTCTTTTTCACTTTGGCTTTTTTTTTTTTTTTAAAGATTTGTGGTAAAATGACCCCAAAGAAAATTCCAAGTCATATAGGCATTCATGTCAGTGCTTTGTAATAGAAATATATTTTATAAGTATTTTAAACTTGAATGTTTTCAAGGAATTTAAGATTCTTTTTTAAAGCTCTAGTCCAAGTCTTCAGCTGTTTAATTTTTAAAAAATAGAATTTGGGTCTCCAATGGAAGGGACATAACTGGGCTAAGCTACTTTGATTACCTTACAGGATAGTGAGGTTCACACAGATCATTTCCTGAACATGGTTGACCTTTAACAGAACTGATTATTTCCTCACCCAAACAGTTATGCAGGATACTGCCAGATCTCCACTACAAAATCTTGCCAGTCTTCCTAGGCAATTGTTTACCATCCATGTTTAAAAAACCTTGTACCACCAGAGGCAAAGCACATAAAAGTGAAAATAAGTAAACTTGTTTCTAGTCTATATACCTAACGTCTTAGAAATCATATGGAAAAATTTATGTATACAAAGCAATTTCCTTATTATCTGATCTGTCAGCCAGAAAGTAATTACTAGTTTTCTGTAAAAACAGGAAACTCAATTACAAAATCTGTTAAAATTAAAATTCCAATCTTGAAATCTTTTAATGTCAAGATATTAAAAAAAAAAACAACTTGCAAATTCAAGAGAATGCTGGAAAGAAAGTTATGGTTCAAAATTTGTTTATAGTAAGAGACTAAAATCATGTCACTGCAAAATTCCCCATGGCTTTTGGCACTGACATTGAAAGAAAGATTTTAGTCTTTTGGTCACTTGAAGCTGCTACTAAATACAATAACCCTTAAAAAGGGTGGAAAGACAGTGAGGAATTGAAGAATAGATAAGGTAACTACATCATATACACGCATAGTCTGAAATAAAGACAGTCATTTTTCAAGGGATCTGAAGATGTAACAGTTTCCCACCATCCCTTCCTTTTTGAAGAGGATCCTCTAATCAGAGATAAATCCTTTAAGTTACTGTGAGTGGTGTTGCCTGGCAGCAGCTTCAATTTCCTAGGTTAGTGTTTAATCCAAGTAATTAAGTAATCTCACAAGGAATAATCATATATGGCAACAGGGTAAAAAAGCAGGGCAGTTCTTCCATGCACAAACATTTCAGGAGAAAAACCATCAATTTTAAAGATAACCATCAGGTTTCAGGTATCCTAGCACACTCTAAACCCTAAGTTTTGCTTTACACCATTGGTGACTAAAATTAACAAGTTTTGCAGTGAGATTTTTTTTGTTTTGTTTTTTTTTTCACCTGCAACTATATATACATTGCAAAACTATTCTGCATCACATGATTTTAAATGAAATAAATATAAAAATGAACCACACAATCAACACATAACTTTAATACTCCACATTTATCTTGATCACAATAGTGGTAACCTCCTTGTCAACAATCTTGTGAGTTGAGGAGTTGATTCTCATTCTCATATCCATCAGGCAGATATGCTCTCCGCAGCTGGTCTGACTTAGGTATGGAGCCTCCATTCTTCACATGGCGAGACAGGAAAGCTCGGACTGCTGGGTGGTCAGCCTTCTCAAGTGGGATGTTGGCTTCCAGGCACATTTTCACAAAGTCCTGGATAACACTGACTTTCTCTGTTTGCGCAGTACTGTTGCACTGAAGGGATGCAGTTAGGGGCCTCTGCTTCTTTCTCACATTCTGCTCTTCAAATTCTGCCTTCCTCTTGGTATGAGTCTTTGACTTAAGGTGGTCACTAATGGCAGACTTGCGAACATGATTGAGAACCACATTGCAAGAAGTGCAGAAGAGTTTTCCTCCATCTTCATGCAGCTCACCTCCAAATTCAGTGACTCGATCCAGGGGAGTCACATACAAAGCAGTCTTAGAACGGTTTCGAGCAGGTGGTGCTGTCACTACAAATCTTTCCATTCTGACTCTGAATAAGTTCTTTCAAGACAAGAGAAACAAAAATAAGTGTTACAACAACAGTTCATTTGGGAACTAACAATAAAAAAACAAGTACAAATATTTCAAGACTTAAAGAATTCAAAAAACTTAATTCAATTAATAGACTGTGTCTCCATTAAGTCTTAACTTACCTGAAATATGTAAGGTACTAGTTACTAGTCACTTGTAACAACTAGGTCCATTCCTTGAATTTGATGAAATTCAAATAAACCTGAAGTATGAAAAAAGAACTCCAACTAACTTCGAGGTCACTATCTTTTAGGAAAACCTAATCCGATGTCAGTATTTAGGAAATTATTTATATTACTCTCATCAATTTAGATGTGTACTGAAGTTGAAAAGAGCTTCTTTTACCTTCACAGTTCTGGGGCAACTGATTTTAGGAACACAATTGCAGGCAATTGTGTACAAAGTTTGTTCAAACAGGTGGGCCACTAAACTGGCCTAATCCTATATGAAGATTTGTTCTGAGAAGAAAAAAAGCAAAAACTGTAAAAGAACACAGACCAACTGCAATTAAAAGCAGCAACAATAACATTACATGTTAAAGCCAAGGTATAGAGCTGAAAGTTAAGCCATTTTTTAATGCATATACACCTCCACTAAGTTTTCTAAAGTGTGATAATCAAGATATGCAAAGTGCTTTAAGTCTTTCCCCTCTTTTTTCCATTAAAGACTAATACATTTGTTAACTACTTATTTCATTTATTAACTAGTAAGTTAGAACAAATCTAAGAGGTTAATACAGTGCCCAGTATATATGATAGGTACTCAATCACAGTTTGTTGATAGAATAAGTAAACGATTATCTTTACTATTTTTCCAAGTATTTAACTCAGAAGCAGCTTAAGAATTTCTCAATTTACCCTAACAAGTTTTTATGATATTCTCAATTTACCCTAATAACAAATTTTTATGAATGTTAGAATCAAGACGTTACATTATGGACAGTGAAAACTTCAGATACTCAACAAATGCTGTCAGTGACAAGCATTTGTTCTCTGGAGCCACGCCTTTGGGCTGAGCTCTCGCATTAGCCTATATATAAGAAATTAAAATGAATTTGACACAATTCAAGATGAAATTCTGTTCTCTATAAATACGTTAAAGAGGGGCGCCTGGGTGGCTCAGTTGGTTGAGCGACTGCCTTCGGCTCAGGTCATGATCCCGGAGACCCGGGTTCGAGTCCCACATCAGGCTCCCTGCTCGGCAGGAAGCCTGCTTCTCCCTCTCTCTTTCCCCCTGCTTGTGTTCCCTCTCTGGCTGTGTTTCTCTCTGTGAAATAAATAAAGTCTTAAAAAAACCAAAATACTTATTTAAAAAAAAAATACGTTAAAGAAAAATTCCTAAGTACATTCTCAACAACAATGCTTTAAAAGTGTAATCAGGAACAATAGAGTATTCTCTTAATCCATGCTAGAGAATTCATAATTGGGTTATAGAACTCTAAAAGAACTCTAAATTGCCAATGTTTTAGACACCTGTGAATGTAAACTCAGAGACAGATTTAATGTTTCACAGAAATTCTGTAAAATATGATAAAGTTTGGTTTTAATACATTTAATTCTATTTTATTTCCATTAACAAATTGTTCAATGTTTGACTCCCATGCGTCAAACATTGTCTTAGGCTATAAGTTTTCAACTGCAGACACGACAGGATTCCTGCCCCCCAAATCGGCAGCAATGAATTACCACTATACATGCTTGTACTTAAAGTTAATGGTACAAATTTTTTATTCTTATAGCAAATCAGTCAAAATTATGATTAATTTTGTTCTAAGCTAGTTATAAAAAACATTAAATATCTGTGCCCAGATATACCTATATCTTTCTATGTGAAAGTCGTCTCTCTTTAAATATTTGGATTTCAAACTTTAAAACAGGAGACATGTTCAATATTCTCTGAAGTGTAAAATGCTCAAATAATTTGTGCTAACGTGAAAGGCCTATACCTTCCAATGTCCTGTAACTTTCAAAAATCTGTTTGTGTTATTGCAGAGGCAAATATTCACCCAGCAGAGGATGCTCGACTTTACAGAGACCAGAATAACAAGTGTTTTCAACAGAAGGTAAAGACATTTTAAACGAGGAAGTTAAAAAGTTAAGAGCAGGAATTAGTCAACAAAAACGAAGCAGCAAATTATTTACTAGATCGAAATAAAACTCAGAAGCTTTCAAGTTTAAGTGTTTACCGATCAGTTTCCAGTTTTTTTCGTCTTGATACTTAGTAGTGAAGGGTCTCCAGCCAAAACCAAACACGCTTGAAATGCTGCCACTCGTTTGTTCAAAGCCGGAGATGCCTTTAAATCAGTTTTTCAACAAGTGGTGATGGGGAAATAGTTTCTGGGCTTGCACCCTATTTTCCCTGCGGTGCCGGGAAGTCATGCCTTTACTGTAAAACATGAAAAGCAAATGGAAAGAAAAAATGGGGGAGGGGGAGGGGATGAAGGGTAGATACAAACACGAACAAGAACGACACAGCCACCGCGGTGGTGTCTTTAAAACCGTTGCCTTTAGATTAACTCTACACAACAAATCCGGGTTCCAACGTTTACCTCAACACTCCTCAACCCAGTCCTTTCTCAGTTGTCCGCCCCGCTTTGCACCTCCTCGCGCGCCCCAGGCCCCAGGGTTCGGAGGGGGAGGGAAGGCGGGGCGCGGGACGTTCCCGGCGTCTAGACTCCCTCCTCCCGCGCCAAGCTCAGCACACTGGCGCCCCACAACCCCTGCCCCGCTAGCTGGGCAGGGCCGAGACCCAGCTGCCGGCTGTGGGCCCGGGAACTCGACAGCAGAGTTGGCGGCAGTCTCAAGGGAGGAGGCGGCAGGCGCCTGGCGGAGGCGTCTGCTGTCAGGCTTCCCGTCTCCTCCCTCTTCCTCCCGCCGACAACGGCGCCCCGGCCCCGCCCCCGGCTCCCGCTTCAGGACGGAAGGCTCCGGGCCCAAAGCCCGCACCAACGGCCGGGCCCACCCTCGGCCTCCCTAGCTTCTCGGTACCGTAGGATCGGGGCCGCCGTTAGGGGAAGTGCACGAGACCCGGCCGGAAAGGAAAGGAGGAGGAAGAAAAAAAGGAGCAAGGGGGTGAGAGAGGAGGAAGACCCGTCGCCGCCGCCGTCGCCGTCGTCGCCGTTGCCCGATCGAGCCCCGCGGCGGCCGCCGTGTCCCCCGCCGCGCCCCGTCCTCTTGCACCGCCTACGGCAAAGCTCGTAGGCGGTCCCCAGCAACCGCCGAGCAGCATTGACCAACAGACCGCGAGTCTGTCAAACAGACGGCTAACTTAGCCAATGGAAATGGAAGGGTGGGCATGTGTATGATTGGCGGCTAGACTTCTCCAATGAAAACTGGGGGCGTGAGTGGGCGGAGCCGGAAGTAGAGGCAGCCGAGAGGCCCCTGTCCGGCTGGGGCGGAGGGAAGGGGGAGGGAACTAGAGGAGGAGGAGGTTAGCCGAGGCAGCTACAGCGGCGGCGGCGTAGGGGCTGGTACGCGCTGGGCGGCGAGAGCCTCATGGCGGAGGAAGAGAGCGATCAAGAGGCCGAACGCCTCGGAGAAGAGCTCGTGGCCATTGTGGAGTCCCCGCCAGGCCCTGTTGGGTTTAGAGCTGCGGGCGACGGCAGAGGTAGCGCTGGCGGCGGCAGCTGCGGTGTCGGCGGCTTTGGGATCAGCAGTCGGGATTACTGCCGACGCTTCTGTCAGGTGAGGCGCCCGTCGGCCGCTCGGACTTGTCACCGGGTCCTGGGCCTCTCTGCGTCTCCTGGCCTTCTCGTTCTTAAATCAGGGCTGCGTCCGGTGTTCGCTCCCCCAGCCCAACAAGGGAAAAGAGTGAAGCTCCCTTCTCCACCTATCCGGCTTGGGGTGGGGGGCAGGGAGCGGGACTGGGATGACCCGCGGGTTTAGGGTTGCTGAGAAAGTGAGAGTTTGTCAGGGGTGGAGGAGCTGGTGGGAAGGAGGGTCAGCTGGCAGGAAGCTTGTGTACTGACATGCCTCCTTTGCTCCAAACAGACCCCTGTCTGCCAGAGGGTCCCGCCTTCTTGGGTTTCCTACTCTTCCTTCTCACCTCATTTGGAATCTCTAGCAGTATTTCCTGCCTTCCCTTCTCCGCCCCTTGCCCCCCGTATTCTCCCCTTTTTCGGAGATGGGTGGCATGCCATCTCTCTACCGCCCCCTCTCCTGTCATCGCCACCCCTCCCCCTCTGCTAGGGTCTCCTGTCATCCCCTCACGAGGTCCCGGTGGGCCAGTTTTCCAGTTGGTTTAGTCGCTGACCCACTGTTAGTTTTTTGGGAGGTGGGGTTAAGGCAGCGTGATTGTCGTCTTACCTTTCCTTACCCTGCTTCCCGGACACACGTACTCCCTTTTCTAATGAACTGCTGATAGAGAAAGTAGTTTACCTTAAACTATTTGCTCCGGTTATCTCACCACCCCCTTGCATGTTTTAAATTACAATGTATTTTATGTAGCCTGTAGAATACAGTGTCTGAACGGTGACAATAAATTATTTACTTTGTCATCTGCTACAACGATTTAAAGTTTTTGACCATAATCAAATATTAGAGCAACAAAGTACTTGTCTAGAGGTAAAATTTGTGTAATTTACATTTACATCAACATGTATTTATAGTTTAAAATTTTCGTTCTTATTCTCAACACCCTTGTTTTGCAAACTGTTTTGGATTTTTTTTTTTTACACTCCTTTAACAGTACATTCCTTTTTTAATTTGTGTGTTATCTTAGATGTATAGGGTTCAAATCGTGGCACCACCACTTCCTCGTTGTGTTACCCTGTAACCTAAGTAACCTACAAGTTACTTAATCTCTTTGTGCCTTAGTTTCCTCTTCTGCTAAATAGGGAGAGTAATTAAAATGAGTGAATATATAAAGGATTTAAGTCTTTTACATATTAATTGAATTTAGCTTCATTTCTTTGTGGTAACAAGTAGAAATAAAGTTAACAAGAAATGGGCATTGTGTTTGCTGAAATTTGATTTTATGCCTTTGCAAGTGAAAGAAAAGGGATGGAGTTGACATTTTTCAGGTAAGTTTTTAACATTTTAGCTTAAATAAATTGTTTTTGACTCCCTCCTTCCACATCCATAGATGAGGTGGTTTGAAGGTGGAAATTGTCTTGGTATAAAGTGTGTCAGTTTTCTTTGTCAGTTTTCAGTTCTCTAGTGACTTTCTTGAATTTTTTTTTTTTTTTTTTGTATTGGCATTCACTGGGTTTCCAGACTCATTGTTTTTACAGGACTTATCTTCTAACTGTATGTTTTATATGTAGAAACCATGTCATAGGTAGGCTTTGTATCTATGGTAATTTTCAATTTCTGAAAACTAGGTTACAGTTGACTTTTTTTTTTAAAGATTTTATTTATTTATTTGACAGAGAGAGAGATCACAAATAGGCAGAGGCAGGCAGAGAAAGAGGGGGAAGCAGGCTCCCCGCTGAACAGAGAGCCCTATGTGGGACTCAATCCCAAGACCCTGAGATCATGACCTGAGCCGAAGGCAGAGGCTTAACCCTCTGAGCCACCCAGGTACCCTACAGTTGACTTTTTTAATATTTTCAGCGGCTTTTTTTCTATGTTTTGCTTTTTATATCATTAGTGAGTAGCTTGATTTAGGTTACATTTAACTTTGTTAAATTAGTTGATCAGATACTATTAATTGCTGTAGAACTTGAAATTTTGAGGGCCACTACATTTTTGTAGAACTTTTAACTTCTCTTCTTGAAATCAGTTTCAAGAGCAAATTAGTAAATTTAGCCTGTGAAATACAGCATCTGAACTGTGACAGTAAATTATTTTAAGAACAAATGAAATTCATGGTTCTGTAAAACTCCACTACCCCCTAAATATCCAAGAAAATAAACTAAACAGAAAATACTTAACGAACTTTTATTTTATATTCTAAGTTATGAGTTAAGTTATACTGACATACTTTCATGTTATCAACTTTTACCTGAAACTTCATTACATATTTTATAGTACTCCGGATTACCAGTAGATCTGCTCTTAGGGTTCCTGTCCTAGTTCCACTTTGCAGGTGAGCTTTGTGAAATTCTTTTTTGTATTAAAACTCTAAGATGGAATAAAGGATTTATTAAGTTGAATTTTATCCATTGATTAATATGATTCTAGTATAGTAGCTATGTTTTATTTGCTAGTAAGAGAAGCAGTGGATCATATAACTAATTCCCAAAGATTGTTTCTTTTTAAGCACTTGGTTTCCTGATGTTTACTAAGAATAATATTAAGTAACATACATTCATTAGTAAATTACTTAATCATGAGTAATCTATAAAATGGATAATATACACTTGGGTGGGTGACAATTAATATAAGAATCACACAGAGTCTTGTGGTGTTGAGTAGAAAGGCTCCAATTTATCTTCCTTTCAGAGAGAAATTTGAATCAAAATGTCTTGGCAGTTAGTTGTGTGGGTGAAGGGAGAGAGGAAGGAACACTTAAAAGAGAACTTCTTGTGTCTTACCACAAGGAAAAGTAAAACAGAAGACCGTAGGTAATGTACATGATAAATTATGCCTACACTGAATACCTTGATGATATACTTTTCTATTTGAGAAGCAATATCAGTAATTATAAAATCTTAAACTAAGGGAATAGCCCCTGAGATATCAGCTAATTTTTGAGGTGATGAATTTGAGAGATTGGAAGTGCTAGTTTCCAAATAGTTACATGGTCTAATGTTGGACTAACTGCTTCTGTCACATCTCCCTGGGCTCTTATTAGTAGACTGAACGAATTCTTAAAGAGAATTGGCCCCTTACTGATTTTTCATTTGCTTTAAGGAGGGAAGGAGGGGGGAAAAAGAATTTTTATCAAAGGCCTACTATTAATAAAAAAAAAAAAAAAAAAAAAAAAAGGCCTACTATTAAGGCCTTCATATTGGTCTTACGATGCAACTTGAAATTGAGGCCTAAACAAGTTAACTTGTCTTCAGTTGTAGTAAGTGGGCAAGCTTGGGTTTGAATCCAGCCTTCAATTTCTATTAAAAGGCAAATTGAAATTACAAATAAATCCTCAAGGTATTCCAGGTGGCTCAGTATGTTAAGCATCTGCCTTCAACTCAGGTCACAATCCCAGGGTCCTAGGATCCAGCCCCACATCGGGCTCCCTGCTCAGCTTCTCCCTCTCCCACGGCTGCTCCCCATGCTTGTACTCTCTTTCTCTCTGTCAAATAAGTAAATAAAATGTTAAAAAAAAATCTTCAGGTAAGTATAAAATGAATTTTTTTTGGCAACTTGTGTAAAGGGGAAAAGTAGTTACTGGAAGGAGTCAGGGAATCATGGATGAAAAATTTTAAAGTACACTTTGATTATACCACAGTATAAAAAATATTTCAGGGTGCCTGGATGGCTCAGTCGTTACGTGTCTGCCCTCATTTCAGGTAATGATTTCAGGGTCCTGGGATCTAGCCCTGCATCGGGCTCCCTGCTCAGCAGGAAGTCTGCTGCTCCCTCTCCCACTGCCCATGCTTCTATTCCCTCTCTGGCTGTGTCTCTCCCTGTCAAATAAGTAAATACAATCTTAAAAAATATATATATTTCAACAAATAGCCAGGCAGTTATTATTTCTCTGACTTCTTTAGTACTGTGAATTATTTCTACAGTATTGGAAAGTTGTAATAATTCAACTTACCTTGCTGCTAGGTATACTGAAATGTTTTCATCATAAATTATATACTAGCAAGTTAAGGTACTTTGTTTTTAGTTTAGTGCCAGAAAAAATAAAGTGAGTGATAAAGAAGTATTTCTGGAAATACTTTGATATATTGATTAAAATAGATTAAAAAATAGGATTAATAGCCATCCCATGAGGAGGTCATGAGTAGAAAAGGAGTGAATGAACCTGAAGTGCTCAGCACTATACCTAGTATATAGATAAGATTGAATAGATAGAAGCTATTAATATTTCTGTTGTGTGAAATCCTCTGAAGGTTTAAGAGCGACAGTAGAGATAATCTAATCTGTAGGTCACTTATAGTTTGTTTCCCACAATAAAATTTAGAGAAAATTTAGGAATGTTACATTTCTAAAATTTTGTTATTTAACTAGAAGACCCCAATGAAATACTAAGTGATGTGCAAAAGCAACTATATTTTCTCAGATTTTTGTTTCCTTCAGGGAACCTTCATTAAGTCTGGAGTTATTTTTGATTGTCTTCATTGGGGGGCTGCTATTGGCATATTGTGGGTAGAGGCCACAGGGGCTGTTGAACATGTACAGGGGAGCCCCAACAACAAAAAATTATCTGCCAAAGTTGAGAAACCCTACTATACCCTTACTTTGAAACTCAGTGGATACTTTATGTTTGTAATACTAACACAAATGACAAACATGTATTTTTTTTTAAATACATGCTAATGTCTCTTTAGAGAAATTAAAATTTAAGCTTTTTTTTTTCAAGTTTTATTTGTTTAAGTGATCTTTACACACAAAGTGGGGCTTAAACTCATGACTCTGAGATCAAGGGTTACATGCTCTTCGAATTGAACCAGCCAGGCACCCTTAGAGGAATTAAAATTTAATTGTTTTTGGTAAATACAGTCTTTATTTTTTGGTCTTAATATAGAACTTACATAGTATTTATAGTTCTTTGAGTAGTTTCTTAGAGTATAAGAATACATTATTAACCATTCTTGCTATTAATTGGGATTATTTTTTAACTTATTTTGAATTTTATAAATGTTTTATATATATTTATTTTAAAAGGTCCTACAGGACTTAAATATCAGGAATTGCATTTTGCTTCTAATAGAAACCTGACTTAAGGAGCTTAAACAGTTGTATACATTTATTTTTTATGTGAAAAGTCTTGAATGGATAGTATTGGAATGATATGTTGGCTTTATCATCATAGTGCCATCATTTGCTTTTTCTTATCAGTCATCCTTGTCTTACCTCACGTTTGCCTCCTGACTCAAGATAGTTGCTGGAGTTCCAGCCATTACATCTGAGTTGTAAGTAGTAGGAACAGGGTGTGTCTGGGGTGAGCCAAGCACACACTGCCCAAATCCTACTCAGTGACTTCCATTTCCATCTTGTTAGCTATCCCCATCCGAAAAAAAGTTAGGACTTTTTTGTGGGGTTTTTCTTCTTCTTTTTTTTTTTTGTATTATTTTTCCTGATAAACACATGTCTGTGATTCTGCTAGTAAGGGAGAAGAAAACAAGAGTAGATATTAGGAAGGCAACCAGTTTTTTTTTTTTTTTTTTTTTTCGCCACACAGCTTACAATAAAAAGCAGAGGTCATACTCTGTCCCATTCTTAACCCACATACTCCCTGGAGGCAATCACTTGCAACTCTTTTAGCTCTTACAATTTTTACCTCCATGTTTATAATTTTTTTTTCTGGCTATAGATATGATCAGTTAGCCTGGTTGATGGAGGAGGTAAGGAGTACCTTTATCCACTCAGTGTTCAGTTTGTACACTTTGATTTTACCACCCCTCCCCACTTTCCTCTGTATTGTTTCCCTTCCTTCTAACCTTTTCCTCCTCTGCCCATTTCTTTTTTTTTTTTTTTTTTAAAGATTTTATTTCTTTGACAGACAGAAACACAGCCAGAAAGGGAACACAAGCAGGGGGAGCGAGAGAGGGAGAAGCAGGCTTCCCGCCGCGGGGAGCCCGCTGTGGGACTCATACCGATACCGGGTCTCCGGGATCATGACCTGAGCCAAAGGCAGTCGCTTAACCAACTGAGCCACCCAGGCGCTCCTCCTCTGCCCGTTTCTGAGTCTCTTACAGTTCAGCCTCTTCAAAGAATCCAGAGTTTCCACTGATCAAGGAGGGGAAGGGATCTCGAGGAAACTGAACAGATTGCTTTTCACTCTCACCTCCACTTTTGGAGATATGTGGTGTTTCAGATTTCTGAGATTTTCTGCTGTTCTTCAGTACAAATTAACTTCTTTCCAAATTCCCTCCCTCCTTTCTAAGTAATAGATATCTGAATGTTGTCATCTCTCTTTTTTCATTGTTTTCTTCCTTGTGGGTTTAGGTCTTTTGAAATGAAAATATTTTTACTGTTATTTCAGTGCATTTTTCAAGTGGGAGCAGAAAAAAATGTGTGTTCAATCTGCCTTATTTACCTAGAAGTCTCAAATTAGTTTCTGAGCCCAATAAAGAATAATAGACATAAAAGATGATGAAAAGAAAAAGAACTGAAACTAATTCAGAGTGATTTATTTACTTTTGAAAAAGAATATCCTACTTCCTCTACTTCCTGATATACTCTGTAGTGAATATTCAGAGCTAGAAATAATTTCATCACCCAGATTTACTTTATGTGTTCCTTTGTCAAAATAATTTATATTACTTAAATTGAAAATGAAAATTTTAGCTTTTTAAAAGTGGTTTTCTTTTTTTTCTTTTCCTTTTTTTTTTTTTTTTAAAGATTTTATTTAATTATTTGACAGAGAAACACAGCTAGAGAGGGAACACAAGTAGAGGGACTGAGAGAGGGAGAAGCAGGCTTCCCGCCTAGCAGGGAGTCCGATGCGGGCTCGATCCTGGGTCTTCAGGATCATGACCTGAGCCGAAGGCAGTCACCCAACCAACTGAGCCACCCAGGCGCCCCCCCCCCTTTTTTTTTAAAGATTTTATTTATTTGACAGAGAATAAAACACAGCCAGAGAGGGAACACAAGCAGGGGTAGTGAGAGGGAGTAGAAGGCTTCCCGCCTAGCAGGGAGCCCGATGTGAGACTCGATCCCCGGTCTCCAGGATCATGACCTGAGCCGAAGGCAGTTGCTTAACCACCTGAGCCACCCAGGCGCCCCTAAAAGTGGTTTTCAAAATTTGACACATTTGAGACATTTCTAGTGTTCATAAAAGGTACATTCCATGGAAACACATTAATTTATTATAATTAGGAAAAACAAACCAAGATGAACCCTAAATCTTGATGGTTATATTTGGGGAGCTAAATGCTTTGTTGATGTTGTTTAATATGTTTTAGGTTGACTTTCAGAATTGAATGGTACTTATTGTTCCTATGACATTATTTATGATAGCAAATCCTTGAAAATAACCTTAATGACCAAAGTTAGGGGAGTTGTTACATATAGTAGAATCCTATGTTCTCGTAAGAATCATGTCTTGAAATGTTTATTCATATGGAAAACTGTTCATGGTATACTATCCACTGAAAAGATATAGGAAGCAGGTAATTTCACTTTTGTAAATAAAAAAGACTGAAAAAAAATATACCAAATTGTTAATAGTGGATAACTACTTAGTGATAAGTTTATAGCTGAATTTGATTATTTTCTTTACACTTATTAATTTTTTTTACTTTTTCTTGATTAAGCAACTATCTTTATAATCAGAGGAAAAATAAAGTTATAAATAACACATTTTATTTTTTACTCTTCCTACCTCCCTATCCTACTTTCTGTGAATAAATGCAGTAAATGTCAGATTACTTGAGTATGATAAAATGTTAACTCCTTGTTTCCTAAGAATATGTAACTTAAAAAAAAAAAGAATTGATTAAATGAACTTATAAAGGTCATTTTAGATTAACCAATAACCCTAAATTTAAATAATTTCTTTATATACAATCTTGCATTAAAAATATGTCCATATTGCTTTCTAATAACCACTCATCATACTGGCTTAAAAAATGAATCTCAATTTTAATTTTGTAGATAAAGTGGTAGGAGAAAATATTTTTAAATAAAATTCATTGCTTTTAAGTATTTTAATGATACCATCATTTTGCAATTCTGCCAAACAGAAGTGAGGCACCAGTTGTACTATTATTGTTGGCACTGAATCTTGTTTTTCTGCCAAAAAGTACTAAACTATACCTCAGCCATCACAAACAAAAGCAGAAAAGAGAACTTTAAATTGAATTTAAGAAAGCTATGATAAAACCAGTGTCTGGCAAGTTATTTGAAAACATAAATAAGATCAGTAAAATATGGTTAATTGGTATACCATTTTAAGTGTATATTAATATATAATGGTAAGGATAGTGTAACATTTAAAATCTGAGGTAATTTACTTAAGTAAATATTAATTCTAGTTACATTTATAGTAGGACCTAGTCTAAATTAGAAAGTATTTGTAAGTTTTGTAATTTCCAGTAAATCTGATACTAGATAGGTAACCTTTAGCTTTCTTATAATGCATATCACATTGATTTCTTAGCTCCCTCTTTCTTTGACAGATCAGCTCATTATTACAGCAGTATACTCTCTTCACCATGGGTCTGTTCCCAGTATGAGACCCAATCAGTGTCACCTGGTTAGAAACATGGTGGAATACTGGTGACAGACTCAACATGAGAGTCTGTCTGTATAATTTTTTACATAAGATGATAAAGTCTAGTACACTGCACTCTGTACCAAGCACTGGGTATACTCAACTCTTCCAAGCAGAAGTAAATATGAAAATAGCTGAAAGGCTTTCCCTCTAGGCAGTAGGAAAAAAAGTCATTGATATTGTAGTTGAAGCTTGTCAGTTATATATGGTCCTGGGTATATAGTGGTAAGCAAACAGGCATTGCCTTTGTTTTTGTATACAGTTATACCTTTGATAAGTTTTACAAAGAATAGGTATATAATACAATAAAATAGGGCCTAATGAGAGGCTTGCCTATTTTTGGATTCCTGGGCAAGTGGAGGTCTGCTGAGATTTTTTGGTTTAGTTTGAACCTGTTGAATTTAAGATGCCTTTCCTCAGCCAAGGAGAGATCTTAAAGATAGCTGAATTTACAGAATCCAGAGTGCAGAAGTGAGATCTGGTCATCCTAGCTATGTGGATGGATGGTATTTGAAGCCAAGTGTGTGAATATGCTAACATAGGGAGACAATATGGAATGGGAAAAGGAGGAGGACTTAGAAATGAACCTTCAGCAAATCCACGGTTAAATTTCCTGATAGAAAAGATTGAGTCTTCAAATGAAATCTGAAAAGGATTAGTTAAAGAGGTTGGAGAATACCAAGTAACTATGGTGTCACAGAAGTCAATGGAAGAGAATGTTTCAGGATGGAGTGAATGGTACTTGGCATTGAAAGGTATTGAGATCCAATCATTGAATTAACATGAAGAGGTCTTTGGTATTTTAAGCAGAGCTGTTTTGATGTAGTAATGAACAGAAGTCAGAGTGAAGTAGTTTGAGGATAAAGTAAATCCATAAAAGAAAGAAGGGATAATCTATAAAATAAGATTCCAAAAAGGGAAGGAAGGTTAAGATTCAACGCACAAATGGAGGAGTTGCTTTATGTAGGAGCTTTTGGGTAGCAGGAAATTTTATCTGTTTAGAGTATGTGACGCTGGTTGGAGATTTAAGATAGGAGTTCTACAATGGTAGCTTCTTAGAAAGTTAGGTTGAATTGATCTACAGAACATTTGAATTTGCTGATTATGAATGTAGAGTGACCAGTAGTCTACACTTTTGTTCAGCAGTGCTCCTCTGCATAGGTGAAAGCATGACTAGTTAGATGATTAGTTATATTCATTTGGGGTTGAGTGTTATGTTGTAATTGATCAGGTGATTAACTTTGAGAAGGGCACAAACTCATTTTCTGGCTCCATTTGTGGTTAAAAAAAAAAATGGTATAGAGAAGTGAAAGGAGGAAAGAGAGAAGGCAGAGAAGCGGTTATGTCAAGATAGTAGCCTCTTTATCCACGGTTTCGTTTTCTGCGTTCAGTTACCTGAGGTCAACTGTGGTCTGGAAGCATATGATCCTCCTTTTGACGTTGTCAAAAGGTCAGTAGTAGCCTAACACTATGTCACATTGCCTTTCTCCTTCCATCTCACTTCATTTATGACATAGGCATTTTATTACATCACATCATCATTAGAAGAAGGGTGAGCAGAGTACAACAGGTTATTTTTGAGACAGAGAGATAACCATATTCTCATAACTTTTGTTATAGGAAATTGTTAAAATTGTTCTATGTTATAGTTATTGTTAATCTTTTTTGTGCCTAATTTATAAGTTAAGCTCCTTTATAGATATTTATATATAGGAAGAAACATAGTATATATAAGGTTTGGTACTGTCTGTGGTTTCAGGTATCCACTGGGGGTCTTGAAATGTATCCCCTGAAGATAAGGGGGGACTATTATAGCACCTATTATAGATATTAATAGGTGTACAACGTTGCTCTACATCCAATGTAAATATGTTTATGTATATAAGTGGGTATATATAATGTCCCAATAAGATGTATACACAGTTTATTAAAATATATTTTTACAACTAGAGTTTATTAAAATTAACCATTGTCTATTTTGAAGTTGAAATGCTCTAAATACTCCCTAGTCACTATTGTCACTGATAGATGTGTGCATTTTATATTTTTAATATCTGAAAGATTTACTTATTTTATTGGAATGTTTTATATATGTATATATAAGTCATATTTTGAGTGTTTTCCAAGTATCAGGTGCTGTGATAAGTCCTTTCATGTGTTTTATCGCTCATTCCATTACCCTACAGGTTGTATGCCATTGTTCCCATTTTACAGATGAGGAAACTAACTCCAAAGAGAGTACATGGCTTGACTAAGGCACTGTAGCTTAGTATGTGATCATCAGATTGGAATCTGGCCAGCCTGACTGTCAAGCACCCATGTGTGTATTTAGCCATTTCAATATACACCTGCATTTTCCTGTACCTACAAATATCCTCCATTTAGTATTTATTGTAACATCTATGTATATGTGTTTTATAAAGCATGTTTTGGACTGAGTAGAAATAGAGATTTAAGGCAGCAGAAACTAAAGATGTTCCTGAATGTAAAAGAAAAAAAATCAAACTTATGCTATCAGAAATTCCCTTTAAGAAGTGATTCTCAACACTTTTATTTCTTTTTTTCTCCCAACCCACCTAAATGGGATATACTTCTCTGAGAAGCAGTGGCTCACTATAGTATTTATTTTTAAAATGCAAGAGTTGTGATCATTATGTACGAGTAGAAGTTATTTTATGTTATTGTGGTTTGAAGGCAAGAGAGTATGGAATATGTTTAAGGTATTTATCTACAGTGATTAAAGTTTCTTTCCTTATTACTTAGATATAACCTTGCATAGATGTGGAATTCTTACTAGGATCTTATCTAGGATACAGTAGGTATGCATTTTAAGGCTTCATTATTCATCCTTTTACCATACTTTGATAACTCTTGCTAAAGATCTCTCAGATAAAAGTAAAGTCTAAAATTTATATTCCATGTTCATGCAGGTGTAGTGAAATGGATAGATCATTTTCAGCTGTGGGAGTAAAAGTCACCACGAACTTTCTGGACCACCATTCATCAAAATATATTATAAACATTAAAAATAATTTTTACCTGTTGGCTTAGTAATTTTTCTTAAAGCATTAACTTTTAAGGAAATATAAATTTGGACTTATAACATTAATTGTAATTAATGAAAGGAATAAATTGAAAATATAAAAGCAACCAGAACATCTAAAATAGTTGAACACTTTTCAACCCTCATAAAGTATTATTTCACATTAAAAAATGGAGTGTTCGATTATGTAATGACCTAGGAAAATAAAATAATACAAAAAAATTTAGGTAGAAAATTTTTAGCAAGATTATATAGTCTGAACATAGGCTGATGCAGTCTCAATGCCCACATGTGGATTTTAGAGAAAGTATGGTGAGGATAAATGAGCCACTTCATTAGAAATAGGATTTTTTGATGATAGAATATAGGAGCCATTCATATACTTCAGAAGGTCTGTGAACTTTCTGAAATTATTTGCAAAAAGCTGTATTTGCCATTTCCTTGTTGAGTAAGGCTGAGGATTTTTTGGGCCTGTTTTTTGTTTTTGTCAGATTCTCTTTTAGAATTTCAAAACTTGCTAAAAAACAAACATAACCCAACAACAGTCCGAACACATCAAACAGTTTAGAACCTTTACTGTAGGCTGTTGGGACATAAGCAATATTGCACATTCATTTTCACATTTCCTATGATTGCTTTCATGATACAAGAGCAGGGTTGAGTAGTTGGGATAGAGGATGTATGGTCCATAAGCTGCTTTTTGGCTCTTTAAGAAAAAGTATGTCAGCCCATGTCCTAGATTCTCATTTATTCTTTGCAACAACCCTGTGAGATAGATACTATTTTTATCTTCATTTTATGAATAGTCCAGCTGAGACTCAGAGAGGTTAAGCAACTAACCCCAAGCCACACAGCTTGAAAAGGGAAATATACCCTAATACAGTGGTTATATATGTTTTGTATATATGATGGATGATTTTGTTTTCATATATAATCCAAACTTAACTCCCATGAGCATATATAACTTAGGATCTAGAGAGGAGAAAGTTGTGAAAAAGTAGGTAGAACTAAGTTATGAGAATCTTAAAATTCATTTATCCTTTTATTATTTTGATTTCCTCTGTCATCCTGTGTTTATATACTTAGAGTGGATATGCAATTTTTGCTTCCCTTCTTGGCACTTAGCTCTTATTATGCAGCTCCTTAACTTTTCTTGATTTTATGAAAAAAATTATTATATTTAGAGTTTAATTTTCTATATTAGTGGAAGTCATTTTGTTCTTAAACCCTTGAGATTCTTTGTTCTCTCTTTTATACTTTGAAGTTACCTTCAAGTATTAAGTTCTCATAACTTAATAGGTGCTCATAAAATGCTGCATATTTGTCTGTCCAACAGTATATAACTACTTTTTCTTAATATCAGTTGAATTATCCTTAATTATTTTAGGCATAGATCTAGATAAGTAAAGTACCATAAAAGTGTTCTAGAAAGTATTCCTAAAAGAAAAAAATTGTAAGCTATGTGAAAACCTTCATTTTAATGATTATAGGGGTTTTAAGGAGGAAAGAGTCACAACCTCTGCCTTCAAGGAACTGAAACATCTGGGAAGGGGAAAAAAGCTGCATCTGACCTGCACTGTTATGACCTTGATCCAGACCACAGTTATCTTTTCCCTGGATTATTTTATCTCCTGTTTCCAGTTTTTTGTTTATTCTCCATACAGCGAAAGTGATCCCATTAAAGACATATAAGATCTCTTCTAAACCTTCCATGCTTTTCTGTCTCAGAATCAAAGCCAAAATTCTTACAGTGGACTGTAATGCTTCATCATCAGGCTTGTGTCTATCTTTTTGACTAGTCTCATAATACTCTTTGCCTCCACTAATTGCCTTCAGCTGCACTAGCATTTTTGCCCTTCCTTTCACTTGAATAAGTATGCTCCTGCCTTTGGCCTTTGTACTTGGCTTTTGTTTTGTCTGCCGGAAACACTTTACATTTCGATTTTTATATGGTTTGCTCTAGGACCTACTTGAATATCCTTTTATAAGAGAAATGGAGGCCTTCCCTGAACACCCTGGATAAAGTATAAGGTAGCATCACATCTCTAGCATTCTCTTTTCCATTTACCTAGAGTTTTGTTTTCCAAGGTACTTAACACCATCTAACATATATTTTTGTACCAATTGTCCTTCCACTAAAAATGAAAGCATGATAGTATTTGGTACATGGTAAGTTCAGAATAAATGAATGAGTAGATATAAATAAACTCAATAAGTTTAGAATAAATGAATGAGTAGATATAAATAAACCTAAAAGAATGAAATGGTGGCTAGTCCCACTGACACAATGTATATTAAGCCCTCTCCAAGTTCAACTGGGAGACTATTTCTAATAGTCATAATTTGGGAAAGTTTTAGTGGATGAGATAACATTTGAATTTTCTTAAAAAATTGTTAGTATTAAAATGTAGACATGAAAAGGAAGTGGTATGAGTAGGAGGAAATTATAAGTAGAGCAGATAATTTGTGAAGATAGATGATAATGATGTATTTATGAATGGGGCTAGTTAACATGTGTAGGGCTGTGATTCTTGAAAGTGTAATTCCCTAGACCTGCAATAGAATGTGAACACTATTAGCAGTGCAAATTCTCGGCCTCACCCCAGTCCTATGGAATCTTAAAACTTGGGCTGGGGTCCAGCAGTCTGTGTTTTTCCTAAGCCTCCAGATGATTCTGATGCATAGTAAAGTTTGAGAACCACTGGACTAGAATATATACTCAGAAAAGTATTGGTACATATTAAGATTAGAAAAAAATGGATTGGTCTAGATCTTGGCTTAGCAATTTGAAGTTTAGGTTTAAGCGTACAGCAGTACCATTATTAATCATAAAATATTGTTTTAAAACTTGATGGAGTTGTTTTAAAGTTAAAAGTTGTTGTTAACTTAAAGTTGTGTTAAGACTTGATGGAGTGATGAATGAAAGCCTAGACAAAAGGAAGCTGTTAGAGTATTTCGGAAAAGGAGTGATTGAGGGTCTGAGGTGGCAATGAAAATGGAGAGACAGGAAATATGAAAATAAAGTATTTAACATCTGGTTAAATGTGGAGACAGGAACAAAGAATTTTACGAATTTGCACTGGGTTTCTAGTTGAAATGTCTAGGAATATGGTGATAATATTAATAGTAAACAGTAGAAGGACCAATTAAGGGATTGTAATCCCTTAATTGTATGACTACTGGATTTGAAGAGTTAGTGCATTCTTAAAAAAAAAAAAAAAAAAGGAACAGAAATTGTTACTCACTAGCCAGAATGGACCTATTTTTTTAATGTCGAGGATATGCATTCCCATTTAAGAACAAGGCATTTTCAGGTAACCGATGATAAAGTTTATTGAAATACAGAACTCATAATTTCTTTTCTCTTTTTAGTAATACTTTAGTACTTGGAATAAAAATGCTTTTTAGGGGGCACCTGGGTGGCTCAGTTGGTTAAGCGACTGCCTTCAGCTCAGGTCATGATCCCGGAAACCCAGGATCGAGTCCCACATCGGGCTCCCTGCTCGGTGGAAAGCCTGCTTCTCCCTCTCTTACTCCCCCTGCTTGTGTTCCCTCTCTGGCTGTGTTTCTCTCTGTCAAATAAATAAAATCTTTTAAAAAAAATGCTTTTTAGTAGAGGAGGCTTCTCGTGTTTGAGAACTTACCTGTGATTGTTTTTAAGTTAAAATTTCTTTTCAGGTTTTAATTTGGGGACGGGACCAAATGTCAACTAATAATGTATCAAATTTGATCAAATGAATTCTCTCCCATTATCCAGTTCACAAAGAATCCAAAGAGGGTAAGATCCCAAATTCGTCCCTTCTGGAATATTGTGTAATCAGAGCCAGTGGGTCTTTGATGTGCCTCTATGGTTAGAGGTAGAGAATTTTCAAGCGCTGTAGGTTGGGTTCTCATCCTCTGATTGGGAGTAGCTTTTTTCACTTCTTTAAAAGAGAATTCTTTAACTCCCACTTTCTTTTGTGTCTTAACTTTTTAAAGAATTGAGAAAGTCAGTAGGGCAAAAATTTTTACTCTACCCAGTCCAATACCCATTAAATATAGAACAGTAATTCCTTCAACTTAGTTCGTAGTCCATGACACATATTACTTTTGCCAGTAGACTTTAGTGATATCACAGGGAAGGTGGGCGCACAGAAAATAGGATATCAAGTCAACTTTGGTTTCATCCTTACTAGGGTGCCAGTCAGTTGTGCCAACTGCCAGAGTCTAGAACTTGGACCTGTTCTACTGGGAAAATTCAAGTGTTTGAATGTGCCACTATATGTTTATCAAGGGAGCACTTAATCTGAACATTTCTACTTCCTTGAAAATGTATCTGAATTTCTGCCTTGCAAAGTTGGCAAATTTCTGTGGAAGGCGGCCCAGGGCACTAAAATTTTTTTCATATTAAAAACTTTTAATTTCCATTTCTTCTGTTTAGTCCTGGTATACCTGTGCTGTAGTAAGTGTGCATTCTGTTTAGTGGCTCTGCTTCTATACCATACCCAGGTGCCCCTCTCTGTATTTCTTTGTCCCCAACCTTGTGCCAAAACATTTTTAGTCCTGTGCTAGCTTGGCTGTTGCCATATCCCCCGAAATTCTCAGATTTATTGAGCTAAAACCATAAAAGCACTCCTGATATGCCCTGTATTTGTATTAATTGGATAATAACCATAAGCACGTACCAGAAATAAAGCTGTTTTTAATGTTTCTGATGTCTGTACCTGAAGGAGCCCAGTGAAAACAGTATCTCTTTGCCACTTGCTCCTCCATACCTCTTCTTTACTCTGCTTTTAAGTGTTCTGGGCCTTGCATCATTTGTTCTATTTCATTGGCAGTATAAACATTCCTTTTTGTCACATTTCTTTCAGCAATAGTAAGTTATGCTATTTCAGATAAACATAGCTGATTTACATTTTAGCCTGTTCTTCAGTTGGCTGCTCTTGTCATCCTTTTCTTTTCTCTTTGCCTTTGGGCTCAGGTTAGAATGTTCTACAGTTACCTCTGTAAGAGCTCCCATAAAGTCAGAGATGAAAGTCAAGGAATTCTGAGTTCATTAAAAAACATTATCAAACAGATTTTGCCCACTCTCATCTCCCAAAGAAAAGTTTATTGGGGGCCACCTGTGTGGCTCAGTTGGTTAAGCGACTGCCTTCAGCTCAGGTCATGATCCCAAAGTCCCAGGATTGAGCCCCACATTGGGCTCCCTGCTCGGCGAGAACCCTGCTTCTCCCTCTCTCACTTCCCCTGCTTATGTTCCCTCTGTAGCTGTGTTTCTCTCTGTCAAATAAATAAATAAAATCTTAAAAAAAGAAAAAGAAAAGTTTATCAACTCAACCTCAGACCTAGTATTGATTTCTTGTTTTTCTTCAGTGTTGCTTTTCCTTATTCACTCTCTGATGCCTAACTTTGAGTTCCTTGGGCACTTTCCATTGTGGCACCATGCCATACCCTATATTACCCTCCATAATAACTAGTAATTTGAAATGTCCATGAAATGCTTCTGGTATTTTAAGGTAATCTCCCAGCTTTTTCTTTTAACCTTTATTTTACTTTATATAATGGTCTTCAAGGTGTGGTTTTATTCACTTGCTCTTATTATGGACTTCCTATTCCTTTAAAAGAACATCTTGCCATAGTTGGATTTCTAGTTTGGTTCACTTGGATTTCCATCCAAAGTTACTTTTCATTCCTCTGTTACATACCTTTGGAACTAGTCACCTTTTCTAATGAGGAACAACTAAAATATCCTTTTCTGCTGAAGACTACTTTTTTTTTTTTTAAAGATTTTATTTATTTGACAGAGAGAAACACAGCTGAGAGGGAACACAAGCAAGGGGAGTCAGAGAGGGAGAAGCAGCCTCTTGCAGAGCAGGAAGCGTAATGCAGGACTCAATTCAGGGACCCCAGGATCATGACCTGAGCTGAAGGCAGACGTTTAACGACTGAGCCACCAAGGCGCCCCTTAAGTCCACTTTTAAGAGCAGATAGTTCTGGTATTTCTGTATTTCATTTTTCTTTTTTCCTATGTATCTAGTCTTGATGATGATTCTTCTTTCTTTCTTTCTTTATTTGAGAGAGAGAGAGAAGGAGGAAGGGGAGGGAGAGAATGTCAAGCAGACTCTCCACTGAGCACAAAGCCTGACACAGGGCTCCATCTCATTACTTTGAGATCATGACCTGAGTGGAAATCAAGAGTCAGACTGCTTAACTGACTGAGCCACCCGGGTTCCCCTATCTAGCCTTAATTCTAAGGGTGAACTTATTCTTAAGGTAGTATCTCTCTTCCATCTTTATCAACACAACCTCCTTTTATTTTTTTAACTCTACCACTGTTATTTTAATTGTATCATTTGTAAGCAAATTTAGTTCTTGAGACTGAGCAAAGCTGGTACCTAAAGTTAGGTACCTAAAGCTAGGTACATGTTTGATGCATGGACCTTTTAAGTTTCTCTTTTGGCCTTTGAATTTATAATAATTCCATTGAATTTTTTTTCTGTCCCAGTCAGAGACAGTGATTTATGCCCTATTTAATAAGAAATCTGACTCTTCTTCATCTGTTCACTTGATAAAATCCACTGGACATCTTTGTTGACCTCAGATAAAATCTTCATATCTGCAGCCTTTTTTTTCTTTCTCCCTTTTTTTTTCCCTTTGTACATTTTTTTTGTTTCTTTATTCCACATATGAGTGATCATATGGTATTTGTCTTTCTCAGCCTCTAAATACATTAGATTTATATACTCATCAATTCCAGAAACTACTCAAAACCATATTGTAACACTGAGTTTAGAAGTCTTTGGACAAGTTACATGAATCTAAGAGCTGCTCTTTGAGAACAAAATTAACAGGGAGAGGGACAGAGTTAGTTCAACTGATCCAGGAGTATTTATTTTTCATTTTTTATCAAATTAAGAAATTTTATCTTATCTATCCATCTATTATCTATCTATCTTTTTATTTGACAGAAAGAAACACAGCAAGAGAGGGAACACAAGCTGAGGGAATGAGACAGGGAGAAGCAGGCTTCCTGCTGAGCAGGGAGCCCCATGCAGGGCTCAGTCCTGGGACCCTGGGATCATGACCCAAACCAAAGGCAGATGCTCAACAACTGAGCCACCCGGGCGCCCCCAATTTTTTTTTTCATCTGGTGCTCATCACAGCAAGGGCATGCTTTAATCCCCATTACCTATTTAACACATCCTTTTAACCCTCTCCTTTTTGGTAACCATCAGTTTGCTCTTTATAATTAAGTCTTTCTTGATTTTTTTTTCCTTCTCCCTCTTTTTTTCCTTTTTACATTTTTTTCTTTATTCCACATATGAGTGATCATATGGTATTTGTCTTTCTCTGACTGACTTGTTTTGCTTGGCTTATACTCTAGCTCCATCCATGTCATCACAAATAGCAAGATTTCATTCTTCTTTATGGCTCAGTAATATTCCACAGGACTGACAATTTAAAGGCTAGACATTCACATGCTAGTGTTGTAGGATGAGTATGGAATTTGACCAGCTTCTCAGTTTAATCCTCTGGCTTGTAGTTGTTTGAGAAGCCAGACAGAAAGAACAAAAAATTTTCTGCCTATTAATGTCTAAAACCCCTATGTGATTAAAGGGCATTAAAAAAAAAATGTAATAATAAAATCAGTGCCTCAGCCATACCTGCTAGGCTATGCTGAATTGAAGTCAGATGCAGAGCTCTGCTTAGCCCAGGGTAGTTAAGTCATTATTATGTGCACAAACATTTGCGTACCACTGGAATCCTACATTTTGATTTGACATTCATACACATCTGCTTGTACATATGTTTTGGGCTTCACTTGTTTATTTGCCGGTTTTAATGTTTACAAGGGAAGTATTTAATATATTATTCTTCATAGTGACTTTGGAATCAAATGAAAAATTGACAGGGATCAAAGTTTGTCTAAAATACTTAAAATGAGGACCACTTGGGTGGCTCAGTCAAGTGTCTGCCTTCAGCTTGGGTCATGATCCCAGGGTCCTGGGATTGAGTCCCACATCAGAGTCCTTGCTTATAGCAGGGAGCCTGCTTCTCCCTCTGCCTGCTGTTCTTCCTGCTTGTTTGCCCTCTATGACAAATGAATAAATAAAATCTTTTTAAAAAGCAAAATATTCAAAAATGAGCCTATTTCTTCTTTGGATCATCTTAAGAGAAAAATTGGGTCTTTTTGTTGTTGTTGTTCTTTTTGAAAGTTGGGTCTTGAAGCAGACTCAGGAACCATTTGAAAGACCCTGGCTTGTCTCATACCATGTGGATGCAGAAAACTCCAAGGGAGAGAGATGAGAACCTTCTGGGAATGATACTATAATGGATATTCTTGCTTTGGTTTGTAGCTCTGACTAGATAATCATGAAGATTCCTTTTTAATAGTAAGATTGTATGGAATGTTAAGGGATGCCTGGGTGGCTCAGTTGGTTGAACATCTGACTCTTGATTTTGGCTCAGGTCATGATCTTCAGGTTCTGAGATTTGGCACCATGTTGGTCTCATGCTCAGTGTGGAGTCTGCTTGAGATTCTCTTATCTCCCTTTCCCTCTACCCTTACTCCAATGTGCACAGGTATGTGTGCTCTCTCTCTCTCAAATAAATACAGAAATACATAAATAAATAACATCTTTTAAAAAAGGTTGTATGTGTTATTAAGATTTAGAGGTGCTTACTCCATTTTCCATTTTGAACAGTTGAGTCTTACTACATTCACAGAACCTGTTTAAGACCTTAATGTTGCAGGAATATCTATTTTAGCAATAGTGAGATGAATAAACAATATGCTTAATTGAGCCACCAAAAGAACTGGGTTTTAGGTTGTCTGTTACTGAAGATTATATCCTTTGCAGATTCCAAAAAACTTTGACCTTATTAGGATCTATTTCTAAACCATTTTGGTGGGTTTTTTAAATAAGACTTTTGGATTTTCTTTACATGATTATCCTGATAGAAGTAAGTGACTCTTGTTTTTGTTTTTAAAGATTTTGTTTATTTATTTGACAGAGAGAAACACAACTAGAAAGGGAACAGATGCAGGGGGAGTGAGAGAGGGAGAAGCAGGCCTCCTGCTGAGCAGGGAGCCCACTGCCCAGCTCCATCCTGGGATTCCGGGATCATGACCTGAGCCAAAGGCAGATGCTTAACTACTGAACCACCCAGGCACCCCATGACTCTTGTTTTGAGTAGAACTTTTCTTCAACTTTTTTATTCTCAATGGAAAACCGTTTTTAGAAAATCCTCAGCTATCTGTTCAGGCACGAAGCATTTTATTTGTATTGCTGTATCTAGGATATGCATCGTTTGTCAATGAGTATTGAACTGCATAGTTGAAACTCAGCAGTAGCTTTTGAATAAATTTTATTTGGGTGTGGCCTGTCTGCTTGCTAAAAGAGCATAAAATTTGTTGTAATTCATCACACTTGGAAACCAGTAATTAACCAGTTAACATTGACGCAATGAAATAGTGGAAAAGTAAGCTTACCTTCCCTGTTTTCTTAAAGTGTATGCACCGGGAATTATCCTAGATTTTAACATAGTCTCTTATTCTCTCATTGTTCTGTGATTAAGGCGATACTGAACTAATTTTATAGGAAACTTACACTGAGAAGTATAATAATTTTTCAAAGTTTACACAGCTCATAAATGACAGAGCCAGATCTATCTGATTCTAAATGCTTTTTCTACAATGCTGCCAATCCACCTGATTTATTTTTCTTTTTTTTTTTTTTTTTTTTTTTTTTTTTTTTT